>OZ022495.1:0-57349 GCA_963989405.1 Trypoxylon attenuatum
TTTATGTAAAGTTTTTTTTGGGATAGATATATTGAAGTTAGGAGACAAAAGTTACACTTCGCGTCAAAATTAAAGCATCACTTTCATCAGGTTGAAAATTTGTCGAAGTTTGCGCAGCTGTAACTTCGTCAAAAAAAATCGTAAAATTATGATTTTTTTTTAAAATTAAAGCTTGAAGTCTCTACTTTACAACGGTCTATTTGAAATTCCGATTGCGCCTAAAACTGCGGCAGGAGCCCATAAAATATGAGGGCATGTTTTTCTTGCTAAAATTTGCGAAATTCAGCAACCTCCACGGTGTCAGGTGATTTTTTTTTAGCACGCGGTTTACGGCATTCGAAAGCCTGAAGCTTTACCTTTAATTTAAAAAAAAAAAATGAGTCTCTGCGATTTTTTCTTCCCAAGTTACGGCACTTTGAATGGAAAGTGAGCCGCTGGCATTAGAATAACCCAAGGTACACCACGAGGAGGATGCACAGTCGGACTTGTACCTCATGTGTGAGTGTCTATGTACTGTCTAGTGTGTTTGGTGTCTGCGTGTGAGTAAAAGTGTGTGTTTTGTGTGCAGTGTGTGTATAAGCTCATACCAGTAGTTGTCTTAATTGTGAAGTTTAAAATCGGGTATTGCCTCCTCGTTGTCTTAAGACTTCTTCGCATCGTTCTCGCATGTTGATACAACTTCGAATCCAAGGTATTGCAACCCCACATTTGCCAGAGAATAACGCGACAGGTCGTTCTCTTTGTGATCCGCTAATACACTCTGATTGTTACTTCAACCTAACGTTGACATTCGTTAATTTACTTGGCTGAGTAGTCGTGTTTCGGAACTCGAATTTGATACGGCGCTGTATCAACATGCGAGAACGATGCGAAGAAGTCTTAAGACAACGAGGAGGCAATACCCGATTTTAAACTTCACAATTAAGACAACTACTGGTATGAGCTTATACACACACTGCACACAAAACACACACTGCACACAAAACACACACTTTTACTCACACGCAGACACCAAACACACTAGACAGTACATAGACACTCACACATGAGGTACAAGTCCGACTGTGCATCCTCCTCGTGGTGTACCTTGGGTTATTCTAATGCCAGCGGCTCACTTTCCATTCAAAGTGCCGTAACTTGGGAAGAAAAAATCGCAGAGACTCATTTTTTTTTTGAAATTAAAGGTAAAGCTTCAGGCTTTCGAATGCCGTAAACCGCGTGCTAAAAAAAATCACCTGACACCGTGGAGGTTGCTGAATTTCGCAAATTTTAGCAAGAAAAACATGCCCTCATATTTCATGGGCTCCTGCCGCAGTTTTAGGCGCAATCGGAATTTCAAATAGACCGTTGTAAAGTAGAGACTTCAAGCTTTAATTTAAAAAAAAAATCATAATTTTACGATTTTTTTTGACGAAGTTACAGCTGCGCAAACTTCGACAAATTTTCAACCTGATGAAAGTGATGCTTTAATTTTGACGCGAAGTGTATATCCTCTGCTATCGTTGAATCCATATCCAGAAAGGGCAGCAGGAAATCTAAAATATCAGAGGGGAAAAATTAGTAAGAGTAATAGTGAAAAGTCAGAAGGAATAATTGAGGAGTACGAGCCGTAAATTCAAAATTAAAATAATAAGAAATCGAGAAATATTAACGTGCGAAATGGAAATATAATTTTATGCAGAGAACAGGAGGCATTCACGCGTAGAATAATAATTAGAAATCGAAATACATTGATAGAGGCGAGAGAAAAGATTAAGAGAGAGATTACGTACCAAGTCAAATCCTAAATCCAATAATAAATAGTCCAGGAGATAGATGCGTAGAAGTAAATAGTACTAGAGAGCCAGCGTAAGCCTCTATGAGCGAACATTAATCTGAAATCAAGGAAGAGATTGTACAGTATCATATAATTCAAGTAACGTAACGAGAAGAATTGTAAATATCAAGAAGAGAATCAAGAGGAGAAATATGTAATATAGCTTGTAAGAAATTAGATTTACTCACCAAGGTCCCCGAGTCCAGTAATTCACTATTCGTAGAGAGTCAGCGTAAGTGATAACCTAAATTAAGCGACAAAACATTAAAAATGGAGAAGTAATATTAATAATCAGAAAGGAGAAAGAGGCGAATAGAAAGTATATAGAATAGGAGATAGAAATAGGAGTAGAATTTATTTAAGAACCTTTACTTACCAAATTTCACTAGGCGCAGCGAAGACTGCTCCAGTATTCGTAACCAGACGATTGTAGCTATCACATAGTCGTGTACCTGAAATATAGAAAGACAAGAATGAGTATTTATGTATCCCAAAAAATGACATTACATCGTGCATGTAACGTTCAAACACGCGCCAAGTACATATAACGCAGTGGTTTTATGGCGTGAAAAAGTAGTGAAATTAATGTCTGCCAAGTATGTGGGCCAATGAAATTTGGAATCATATAATATTTTCTATTACTGAAATGACGGAAACAGATTTAAAAAAAATATAAAGTACGTTTCATTGGGACCTCAACAGAATCTCCAGCACCGGCATACTTGGGGCGCCTATTTTAAGATTTAGAAACTATTCGCTACTTAATCTACAGGATACGAGTCTTTACAAATACAGTAAAGGTAGTGCACTTATATACTGTGACGTAACGTTTTTTCGAGCGTTCCGTCTGACCGGCCCCAGCGGAGAGTAGTCGCCACACACGCCAGGAAGGGGGGACAAGCGTTAAAATATTAGAACTAAGATTAATAACTTATTATGTGTTTGGCGAGTCTGATAGATAAGATCCGCGGTTCCGGCCGGTTTGATCGCCCGGACGGAATCGCAGCCACCAGGAAGCAGAGCCGCACGAGGAGACGGAGGGGACGCCAGCCGATCAGGACAGGATACACCATCTGGGAGCTGCCGAAGAAGATCCTAATTAGCCAATAATTAGGCTAGGCGGCGTAATCGGCAGCGCGAGCTTCGGCTGCCAACCCAGAGTAAAACGGACTTCACTTGGTTTCCGGCGTGCGTGGCGAACGGCCGCTATGTTTGTGAGTAGTTTGGTGGGTGCCAACGGTTTCGGCCCCAGTCAAGGATTGTTGGATGCGAGCGGGTTGGCAGACGAGGTAAGCGTTGTTTCCTTCCTTACGTTATCTCCTGGGCGCGGTTCTGGGCGGGAATCGGTGATGGCTCTTTACGGGGTTTGATTAAGGGATTAATTCGGTGGGTCAGTAAGTCGTGAGAGGAACAGACCAGGGGAGGTGTGACCGGGGCAACAAAGTCGCGCGGTTCGCGACATCTTCGAGGGGGGCCCCCGGCCCTCGAAGGCCTCTCCTGGGACAGGCTAAGAGGCGACCGAAGGGCACCGAGTGTTCGACCACATAGAGTAGCTGACCTCCCTTCGGGAAACCAAGTCCTCCGTGCTCGGAGTAATGAGCGTTAATTTGGCCGCGCGAGAGGCCGGCGACGGTTAGGATATTTGAACGCGGTGGCGAGCGATTGTGTGGCCGCGTGTGTGTAGAAGACCGATAGCAGTAGTTGATTCGGCAGGGCGATTGGGCCGCGCTTGATGTAATTCACTTGCGATAATAATAATACTTTCTTTGAACTCCGAATTAACCGATATTTGTTTTGTTGGCTCGGCCGATCCCGCCGTGATCGGACGGTCGAGCTTTCTGGTTTTCCTTGTTCGGGCTTTGCACGAATCCTTGACCCACAACGAGCTAGTCGGAAAGGGCTGCGTACGAGAGAATTCTCCGCGCGATTCGAAACAGCTTCCGGTCTCCTCTATTATAAATTTTGGTCCTTTCGGGGGCCTGGCGCCCACTTCAGGAGCCGGCGAATCGTGTGTAGGTGCGGACTGAGTAACCCCGTTAACAAAGAACGGACTTTGCGAGCGAATTCGGCATCGCGGACGAACACGGTCGGCCGCGAGAAAGAATCGTCGTCGCAACACGTAGTATTCTCTGACGTAAAGGGTTATGTGCCGTGGCGCCCCAAGTATGCCGGTGCTGGAGATTCTGTTGAGGTCCCAATGAAACGTACTCTATATTTTTTTTAAATCCGTTTCCGTGATTTCAGTAATAGAAAATATTATATGATTCCAAATTTCCTTGGCCCACATACTTGGCAGACATTAATTTCACTACTTTTTCACGCCATAAAACCAGTGCGCTATATGTACTTCGCGCGTTTTTGCACGTTACATGCACGATGTAATGTCATTTTTTGGGATTTCAATCCTTTTTGTACATTCATTATTCTACAATACTTCTGTTGTTTAACTTCAGCTTTCACTTTTACCGGTTTTATGAAGATGTAAAAAATACTGTCGTCCCCCATGTATAAATTGGTCATAAGTACAAGTTGATAAACAGTTTCAATGAGTACATATAGGGATGCATAAATCCATCTCATCTGAAATTATGTACATTAGGAAATAAGAAATGGTACCTAAATTTTACACCTGACGAGATTATTGGTACATAAAGAGTTGTAACTGATTCAACGATTTCGAATCTGTATAAACATGTAATAAATATCATTTACAAGAAATTAAACATTAAACGATATAATGTATACATGTTACATATAGTATATCGTATATAAGTTTGTATATAAAGTAATGATTAACATGCATCAGAGTTGCAAATTGCACAAAATTAATGTATATCATATAAAATAGCATGGTTCGATATTTGGTTTCTTGTAAATTATATTCACTACATATTTATATTGTAAATCCTACTGGTAGAACTGTACCTCACACTTCTGATGTACTTACCGTAACTATAATAATTACAAGAATTAGTGTTTGAGTTTGTTGGATTGGAGGTATTCATAACGCAGGTAAGTTTTGGCCATGTACACAATCCTTGAGAGTATGATGAGATTAAAACACATTTTACGTTTCAACTTCCAGGTTTGGAGTCCTCTTCAATTATATTACAACATACTGCCAATAAAAATAAACGACAAACACGAAAAATCTTACCCATTTCCTACATTTGGCGTTAGAATGCTAGTGAATGCCAGTTAATGTAGTACGCAACCTTTTTCTCATTGCTTAGCAGACTATTTTACAAAGCCAGTATCACTTGATCCGAGTTCAGGATTACCTTGTTCCCTTGATGTTTGTGAAAATGGTCTGCGCAGCACTGAGAAAAATGTTGCGTACTACATTAAATAGCATTCACAAGTGTTGGATAGGCGAAGCGATTAGACTTTTGGTATACAATTTATTTTGTTCTACTGCATCCCAAAAAATGACATTACATCGTGCATGTAACGTGCAAAAACGCGCCAAGTACATATAGCGCAGTGGTTTTATGGCGTGAAAAAGTAGTGAAATTAATGTCTGCCAAGTATGTGGGCCAAGGAAATTTGGAATCATATAATATTTTCCATTACTGAAATTACGAAAACAAATTTAAAAAAAATGTAAAGTACGTTTCATTGGGACCTCAACAGAATCTCCAGCACCGGCATACTTGGGGCGCCTATTTTAAGATTTAAAAACTATTCGCTACTTTACGTAATCTGCAGGATACGAGTGTTTACAAATACAGTAAAGGTAGTGCACGTATACACGTAGTATTCTCTGACGTAAGGGGTTATGTGCCGTGGCGCCCCAAGTATGCCGGTGCTGGAGATTCTGTTGAGGTCCCAATGAAACGTACTTTACATTTTTTTTAAATTTGTTTTCGTAATTTCAGTAATGGAAAATATTATATGATTCCAAATTTCCTTGGCCCACATACTTGGCAGACATTAATTTCACTACTTTTTCACGCCATAAAACCACTGCGCTATATGTACTTGGCGCGTTTTTGCACGTTACATGCACGATGTAATGTCATTTTTTGGGATTTCAATCCTTTTTGTACATTTATTATTCTAAAATATTTCTGTTGTTAAACTTCAGCTTTCACTTTTACCGGTTTTATGCGACACATTGCATACAATGTGTGCTTATTTGTTTTTTAGTATGTATACCCAATTTCCATTTCCTGTCCTTATATTAAGTGTCGTGTTAGAGTAAAAAACAATATCTTAAAAATTACCAGAGCATATCCAAAGAACCATACGAATTCGTCATCGGATTGAAAGCGAAATTTAGGATTAAGATGTTCATTAGATCAAATTAATTGCATATTACATATTAAATGCGCACGAGAAACTGGAAGTATCAAAAAAGCATATGCAAAGTTGGGTAAAATAAAATTTTAGAAGATCACAATTCGGTCCAATGAACAATTCAATCACAAATTTCGCTTTCAATCTGATGACGAATTCGTATGATTCTTTGGATATGCCCTTGTAATTTTCATGAATTTGCTAATACTGCAATTACAAATTGCAAAATTCAAATTTGTATTGTGTATTATTTACTCTAACACGAAACTCGTAAATGTAACGTCAAAATTAGCGCAGGAAATACTACAACGTGGAGTACAAATCCAAGTCTTGCAACTTCATTTATTGTAAACAGACTATTAACAAATTTCCGATTATTACAAGGGTATATTTGGAGACACTTACGAATCCGCCAACAGAAATCAGTCTCCAAATGTACCCTAGTAATGGTCAGAAATTTGTTAACAGTTTGTTTACAACAAATAAAGTTACACGATTTGGAGTTGTACTCCGCGTTGTATTATTTCCGATGCTTATATTAACATTTACGAGTTTCGTGTTAGAGTAAGTAATACACAATACATGGTATAAATGGGGCTTTCGTCTGCCGTTAATTATTTTTTCCAATAATTATTTTTATAATTTATAAACAATTATGTCCTTTAACAATGATTGTGATGCAGGATCGCAAGGCGAATCCACCCATCTGCACTATAAAATCGTTTGAGACCCACCCCTAAAAAGTGTAAAGGACTACCCTCTTGAATAACAAGAGAACGGTACGGTAGAGAGAAAAATGTTATAAGGAAAAGTAGGAAAAGTAGGAAAACTCAAGGAATGCTTTGGAAAGGCATACAAGAATTCACGAAAATTTCATTTGTTAAAACAGCTTAAACATGTTGCAAATTACACAAGATTAATGTATATCATATAAAATAATATGGTTTCATATTTGCTTTCATGAAAATTGTATTTTTTACATGTTTATATTAAAATTCCTACTTGTGCGACTTTATTATTCTTGTAATTATACTTACGGTAGGTACATCAGAAGTGTGAGGTAAAATTTTACCAGTTGGATTTGCAATATAAACATGTAATAAATATCATTTACAAGAAACTGAACATTAAACGATATAATGTATACATGTTACATATAGTATATCATACATAAGTTTGTATATAAAGTAATGATTAACTTGCATCAGAGTTGCAAATTGCACAAAATTAATGTATATCATATAAAATAGCATGGTTCGATATTTGGTTTCTTGTAAATTATATTCATTACATATTTATATTGTAAAACCTACTGGTAGAACTGTACCTCACACTTCTGATGTACTTACCGTAACTATAATAATTACAAGAATTAGTATTTGAGTTTGTTGGATTGGAGGTATTCATAACGCAGGTAAGTTTTGGCCATGCACACAATCCTTAAGAGTATGATGAGATTAAAACACACTTTACGTTTCAACTCCCAGGTTTGGAGTCCTCTTCAATTATATTTCAACATACTGTCAATAAAAATAAACGACAAACATGAAAAATCTTATCCATTTCCTACATTTGGCGTTAGGTATGGGACTAGAACAAAGTGCGCAGGGAAGGTGATAAGTATTAATGCTAACTTACTTTAATCGAAGGCTGACGGAGCGCTTTCAAACATGAACTTGTGAGTTTAAGCGAGCCTGGAACGCTTGCATACAACAAATGACATAACGAGGCATGAAATTCTATATCTTGAAGAACAAAACTTGTAAACCGTGGCGTTCCAATCCTGTATGTTGACAAAGTCCTATGTAAAGAACAGGGTACATAGCGGTGAGAGTTATGTAAAGAACAGGGTATGTAGCGGTGAGAGTTAGCAAAATGCTGTGGGTGCGAAAACTTACATGCATAGGAGGAACGCAGTTGAACACAATTAATTGTATAGCAAAAGTGCAATCCCTTCGCCTATCCAACGCTTGTGAATGCTAGTTAATGTAGTACGCAACCTTTTTCTCATTGCTTAGCAGACTATTTTACAAAGCCAGTATCACTTGATCCGAGTTCAGGATTACCTTGTTCCCTTGATGTTTGTGAAAATGGTCTGCGAAGCACTGAGAAAAATGTTGCATACTACATTAAATAGCATTCACAAGTGTTGGATAGGCGAAGCGATTGGACTTTTGCTATACAATTTATTCTGTTTTACAGCATTCCTCGTATGCATGTAAGTTTTCGCACCCATACAATTTTGCTAACTCTCACCGCTGCATACCCTGTTCTTTACATAACTCTCAGCGCTTCATACCCTGTTCTTTACATAACTCTCACCGCTACGTACCCTGTTCTTTACATAGGACTTTTTCACCATACAGGATTGGAACGGCACGGTTCACAAGTTTTGTTCTTCAAGATATAGAATTTCATGCCTCGTTATGTCATTTGTTGTACGCAAGCGTTCCAGGCTCGCTTGAACTCACAAGTTCATGTTTGAAAGCGCTCCATCAGCCTTCCATTAAAGTAAATTAGCATTTTAATACGTACCACCTTCCCTGCGCACTTTGTTCTAGTCCCATACCTAACGCCAAATGTAGGAAAAGGATAAGATGTTTCATGTTTGTTTTTTATTTTCATTGACAGCATGTTGTAATATAATTGAATTTCATCATACTCCTAAGGATTGTGTACATGGCCAAAACTTACCTGCGTTATTTTTATCGGATTCAAAGCGAAATTTATGGTTAAATTATTTATTAGATCAAGTTAATTGCATATTACATATTAACCGCGCACGAGAAATAATAAAGCAGGCACAACGAAAACTAGATCCTGGAAGGTATACTAGCAGCGTCTCTCGATTTTGGGCCCGTGAAGACCATCCGGATAGGGCCCGCTAGCTAGTTCGGTCGCGTAAGTTACTTAGTAGCGTCGACGCGATGAGCTGCGCTCGGCTATGTATACTTGGCGCGAGACGCTACCGCGTCTCTTGATTAGGACCGCAAAAATCGTGGGTTTACAAAAATTTCCGCCAGACGGCGCGCGGGAAAGCGTCGCCTGAAGAAAAATCGTAAAACCTCATATTTTGGCAAAATAATTCGTACGAAAAATTGAGATCTCCGCAACGGCTGCACGGATCGACGTCGTTCTGGTCTCATTCGATTGAGAAAAAATCAAGGATTCCAACGGTATCGCGGCTGATGCCACGCATAACGCCAGTTACAGGAATTTTGAGAGTTACCGACCGAACATTACCCGAAAACGAGTTCGCTCTGGAAAAGGATACTTGGTAGCATCTCGCTATTATGATGATGATGACGTGCTATATATACTTGGCGCGAGACGCTACCGCGTCTCTTGATTCCCCGTATGCATGTAAGTTTTCGCACCCACAGCATTTTGCTAACTCTCACCGCTACATACCCTGTTCTTTACATAACTCTCACCGCTTCATACCCTGTTCTTTACATAACTCTTACCGCTACGTACCCTGTTCTTTACATAGGACTTTTTCACCATACAGGATTGGAACGGCACGGTTTACAAGTTTTGTTCTTCAAGATATAGAATTTCATGCCTCGTTATGTCATTTGTTGTATGCAAGCGTTCCAGGCTCGCTTGAACTCACAAGTTCATGTTTGAAAGCGCTCCGTCAGCCTTCGATTAAAGTAAGTTAGCATTTTAATACTTACCACCTTCCCTGCGCACTTTGTTCTAGTCCCATACCTAACGCTAAATGTAGGAAAAGGATAAGATTTTTCATGTTTGTTTTTTATTTTTATTGACAGCATGTTGTATTATAATTGAATTTCATCATACTCCTAAGGATTGTGTACATGGCCAAAACTTACCTGCGTTATTTTTATCGGATTCAAAGCGAAATTTATGGTTAAATTGTTATTAGATCAAGTTAATTGCATATTACATATTAACCGCGCACGAGAAATAATAAAGCAGGCACAACGAAAACTAGATCCTGGAAGGTATACTAGCAGAGTCTCTCGATTTTGGGGCCGTGATGATTACGGGATTTCCTAATATCTAATATTGGGAAGCATTTGATGCCCCCGGACATCTGTAGCGCCCATTGAGAACCCTGTTCTAGTTCCGTATTGGTAGGTTGCGTCCGCCAAGCCGCGAGATGGCTACGCACGCGCAGCGAGAAGCGAAGACACGGGCGAAAAAAAAGGATCTTTTTTGGCAGAATAATTCGAGCATAAAATCTATATCTCAGCAACCGCTGCACGGATTGTCTTGTTGTTTATTACCAATCGACGCAGAAAAAATCAAAGAGTTGAATGGAACAGTCATTCTTTCCCTAGATAATGCGAGTTTCAAGTATAGTGTCATTTACCATCCGGATAGGGCCCGCTAGCTAGTTCGCTCGCGTAAGTTACTTAGTAGCGTCGACGCGATGAGCTGCGCTCGGCTATACAATATATTCGGCGCGAGACGCTACCGCGTCTCTTGATTAACTAAAAAACCGCCAAATTCATCAAAAACAACCATAACGATATTGTTTTCACCAAAGCGGACAAAGGAAACTCCGTCATCTGTTTAAACAAATCTGATTACTCACTAAAAACCAAAAATTGTCTGGCTGACTCTAATTACTATACCATTATTCAAAAAAGCCCTTTATTGAAAATCCAAAATAAAGTTAAAGTTCTGATCACAAAATGGCATCAACACAAATTCTTATTTGACTATACAGCCAAAGTTTCATTTCCCAAAATGCATAGAGCTAATGTTTCCATGAGACCCATCGTTTCAAGTGTTAATTCCCCTACTCATAGACTCGCAAGTTTCTTACAAAATATTTTAAAAGACCTTTTTTCGGTTTGTCCTTCTTATGTTAGCAATAGCCGCGACTTAAAAAAAAATAGAGCATATCCACATTCCTGATAATTATCTGCTTTGATGACATTGTTGAGGCGGTCATTTTAGTTATGGAAAATGTATATTTCCCTTTTGATAACACAGTCTATAAACAACTCTTTGGGTCACCAATGGGATCACCGTTAGCACCCATTCCCTCTCATCTCGTTATGCAAGACTTAGAAGAACATTGTTTAAAATCATTACATTTTAACGTCCCTTTTTACTATCGATATGTCGATGACATTTTAATTTGTATTCCGTCAGATCTTGTTGAATCCACTTTGTCAATCTTCAACCAATAACACCACAAATTGAAATTCACAGTTGAACTCGAACAAGACAATGTTATTCCTTTTCTAGACATTATCTACATTCACGAAAACAACAATACTACCACCAAGTGGTTCCGAAAACCCACTTGGTCTGGAAAAATTATAAATTTCAACTCGGATCACTATTTGAGCCAAAAAATTTCTATTATATTTTCACTACTGGATCGGGCGATTTTGTTATTAGATGTTAGATTTCATAAATTCAATTTAAATTTAGTACGTTTACTTCTTATCACAAATGATTAGCCGCCAGAGTTAATTAACAAACATATTGGACGCAGACTTTTGATGTTACACAACCGTAATCACAACAAGAATAACAATATCTCGTTGAAGAACAGCAACGACCATGACAATCCCAGCGAAATTTTACTTATTTTGCCTTACGTTAAACATTTTTCTGAATCTATCAAAAGAAAATTTAAGCAGTTCAATCTCAAATTAATTTTCCAAAATTGCATCAACATTAAGAAATTGATTGGCTCAAATAAAGATGTTTTTGATTTCGGCTTAAATTCTGAATTAGTTTACAGGATTAAATGCGCTGATTGCAACGCTGTGTACATCGGTCAGACTAAGAGGCATATAAAAGATCGTATCCGTGAACATAAAACCAACATTAACGCATCTATTTGTAGCCACACATCTGCTACGTCCGTATTTTACGCACGCAATTAATCCACTTTAAAAATCGAGAATATTCTAGAATTCAACTAAAATCTTAGTTTCAAGCTCAAACCGCACCCAACGTAATCTCTCAATCCTGTAAACATTCCCATGCAGCCCCTACTGCAGTGATTCATACACAGCTGCACTCAAGACGCGCTTGAGTCATATGGCCACATCCTAGGCTTGTCTAGGAAAATCCCAAGGGTTTACCCCACTTTTTACCCCAAACTAGCGCTGGTTCCGACTATATAAACCGCGCTAGTTCTCTCCGGAGTTCAGCCTTTGATTCTTCCCCGAAGGGCGAAGCTCTGTCCTCCTTGTAGTAGATCGTGCTAGGCACTTTCGAAGCATTCCAAACCACTATCAAATCTTAGACGTTAGAATACGGGGTTATTCCGAGGAAGATCGTATTTGTTACTTTCGACCAACCTATTCAAATCTCTTTATAAGAATCAGACGTTGGAGTACGGGACTACTCCGAGGAAGATCGTACACATTACTTTCGACGAAATCATTGCATTAGTTGCGATTAATCTTGTAAGCATTCAATTACGCCGCGAATCATATCTATACGAACAAACGAGGATTACACAAAGGTATATTGTAACAAACGAACATACACTTAACACAATTGTATACTTTACCCTTTGCAATTATTTCAATATAGTTACCTTATTTTTCGTGTCAATTATCCCTGGTTTCTACAATTCAATTACCACCTGTCATAGCGTACAATACTGAAAGCGACATCGTACATAGAACCCACATTTAATGTGGGAATATTTAGCCGCTCAACTATTCCTATCCGGGGTAATATAACTCTTGGGAGAGACTTGGTGCCTTGCGTAGCCCGGTGGTACCCCAAGCTTTTACCTTTAGCCATCCTAAACCTTTTTCCTTCCTGGGGACCTTCGAATCGACCTGGGTATTATCAGATTAACATTGTTGTGCCAATAGGTCTCATTGACATTAGCGCAGTGAGATGTGTTTGGAACTTAATTAATCTCAGGCTTATTCGAATTGGCGACTGTTGATTGGGCTCGCATATCCTTAAAGGTTTAGGAGTGTGTACGTTTTCCGTAACCGAACGGATATAAAAACGGTCTCGCACGGCTAGCTCGTAACACATCTTTAACAAACCACATGGTTTCTAATTTTCATGCTTTAGCCTTTTCTTCGACTAAAATACTCGCTCGAGAATCTAACCTGTTTAAACGATTAATTCTTGAAATGTTGCACGTCAAACACAACAAAGATTCCATTAATAACAGGACTGCTATGCAACACCTCAATAACACGTATGATTTTGTAACTTTTTGAAGTTTACCTCTTAGTCTGACACTATTATTATGACTACTAACTCAAAATTGTATTTATAGTTTAGTTACATTTTTATTTCAACAATTTTAATTGTACGCGCTTGCGTCAACATCCATTTATACAGCATCAACATGTTTGCGCCTTTGAAGGCAATCTGCCATATCTTGTATCCGCTGCGGCTACTTTTAGTCATCATGATGTGAGGGACTCACGCATACACGTTTTCTTTTCTTCTCCGAAATTTTTCGTAGTGTTGTGTGCGTGGCTGGGATAGCCTCAGCGCGCCCGATTGTAGCCGTGCACATTAGAAGGTAGGGGATCGTGTGTCACTCAAGGATAGGAATCCACTCCGGGAACGTTATCACTCCGTTGCTTTATTCAGATGTACCTGGTGGTTGTCACAACGACGGTTACAGGGCGCTCCGCGATACTAAGATCGGCGATCGACGGGCGGCCAGCGGCGTGACGATGCGTACTGTTGCGTTTTCAGAAAAGTCCCTCGTGCTTCGCCGCGGGCCGTCTTTTATACAATATTTTTGTTTACTTTACGCTTTTAGTTGCTAGGGCCTTATTCTCGAAGTTTCTATTCCAAGATCGTTGACGCTGCATTTCGGCACGTCGAAGGTTATGCTCATATTTGGTAATGTTTGTGATCGCGCGGCCTATGACTTATCCCTATCACGTTTGTTATTGCGTAGTTAATTCGCGGGGAAGCTACGTGGCTTTGGGGACCTACTACAGTAGATTTAAGGCATTCTAACATGTGCTGCTCATTACTCTGAAACGTGAAATTCCTTTTTATTTATGTGACAAAGTACTGGTCATTTTTGTTCTTACACTTTTGAATCACAGAAAACTTCCAATTTCTGTTCCTTTTCGAAATATGGAGTGTTTGAGGTTATGTGTTTGCATAAGACCACATCCGTCATTGTGGTAAGCTCCGTTCGCATAATCTCTTTGCAGTTTGGTCAATTTTCCGTTTTTTTATCCATCATACACTTATTTTAGGTCACATGTCCACTCAAACCTTCATCTTCTACACAGGTTAGACAAAGTATCTCTTTTGTTTTCATGCACACATGTTAGCCCATGCCGCCAGCGACGCATTTATTCTTTAAGTGTTATAACTGTTTCTGCTTATATTCCTTTTGTAACACCCTCTACAGTGGGTGATTCGTTTTTCGTTCTCTTTCTCTTTGTTATTCGTTATTCCAAAATGGGGGAACACTCAAGTTACAATATAGGTTCAATATTCCAGAAGAAGAATTCAGCTGTCACGAGGGAATCGCATTGCGCGATAATCGTGTAGTCATACCGCAAGAACTGCGGAAACAAATTTTACAAGAATTACATCGGGATCACCCCGACATAGTAAAAATGAAGGCGATTTCAAGACGTTACGTCTGGTGGCCAAATATTGACCACGACCTGGAGATGTCAGTTCGAAACTGTTATAATTGTAATTCCGTGCGAAAAGAACCACTGAAAGTAGAAATTCAAAAGTGGATGGAGGCCGAGCGGCCCTTTCAAAGAGTACATGTTGATTTCGCGGCACCTTTCAAAGGTCACTATTTGTACTTATAGACGCGTACTCCAAATGGGCAGAAGTATACGTTACGAAAAATACGATTAGTGAAACTGTAGTAGAACAATGTAGGCAGATATTCCCGGCATTTGGTATTCCGGAAATCCTAGTCTCGGATAATGGTACGCATTTTACGGCGTTTGAATTTGCGAACTTTTAAAAAATGAATGGGATTGTACATAAGAAAACGGCACCGTTTCACCCAGCCACAAACGGCTAAGCCGAAAGATTTATTCAAACTTTAAAGCGAGCGATAGAGAAAGAACTCCAGGCACCGTTGGCGAGCAAAAAGGAATTAATAAAAGCACTACAACGTTTCATGTTACACTACCGGACTGCACCACATCAAACCACAGACATGATACCGCGCGGAAAAGATGGTGGATACCACCGGTGGTACACGCGATCCGAAGATCACATTTGGCGTGTACCACCGGTGGTACAGCGCACAGTGGTGATCCGGTGTGGTGGTACACGCCAAATATGATCTTCGGATCGCGTGCCGCACTACCCTGATTTTTTCAATATTTTTTTTAATTTTTTTCATAAAAATCAATTTTCTTATAATTATTTTGAATGTATTTCTAACAAAGAATCAGTTAAACTCATTTTAGTCGGGCACATTTCCTGCCGACTAAATTGATCGAATAATGCCCATCCCTGGTTCTGAATGTTTAGGCCAAAATAATTTCAACGACATATGGCAAAAGCTGACTGGAGGTAGTTTACCACCCGGGGGTGGGAAATGTTCACTTTTAAATATCTTTTAAACTGTGAGGTGTAGAGAAAAATTTCTCGAACAAACGTTGCATGATACGAATGGGACTACCGTCCTACGCCAACAAATTTTTTATTTGGGCTTTTTTAATACAAATTGTTATAAACAATTATGTTTTTAACGCTGAATTTCTACTTCTTTTACTGGGTTATGATGCAGGATCGCAAGACGAATCCATCCATATGGATAATTAATTGATCTGAGACCCCTCCCTAAAAAGTGGCAAAAGCTACCCCCTTGAATAACAAAACAACGGGGCGACATAGAAAAACATTTTATAAGGAAATGTTGCAGCGTATAGAGGGTACTATAGGATAGGTAAATAAAATTAAAAAAAGCAATTGTTTTTATCATTTAAATGTTATTAAAAATTATTTTTACAAACTTCGCAAATCAGGTACACATACAATTTTACAGTATTCCTTAACGATAAGGAAATACATTACTTAAAAAACACGATGGTTGAATTTCATAAATGTTCAAATTGTTGTCCATTCTCTTGGATGCAGGTTCTGAGTCGGGCTCGCAAACCTTGCTGCGTCCTCTCAAGCATTTCGGGTGTGATAGTCGCACATGCTACCCGGATTCGCTCCTTCATATCTTCCCCAGTTGTTGGTATGTCTTCGTACACCTTATTCTTAAGGTATCCCAAGAAGAAAAATCTAACGGATTCAAATCTAGGGAGCGTGCAGGCTACGCAACTGTTCCCCCTCTTCCAATTGACAGATTAGGATCTTTAATATTCAAAACATTTCTAGCCACTTCTGCGTAGTGAGCCAGATAGCCATTATGCTGACACCATATTTGGTATTGAGTGGCGAAAGGAACATCTTATAAAAACTGTGGCAGCACGGTCAATATCAAATCGGCATATTTCTGGCCCGTTAAAGATCCCCCGATGAAGCAGGGTACTAACTACATTGTAACAAAATGTCACCTTTTCTCGTATCGAATAAGGCATTCTTTCTGCCAACACGTGTTTGCAACGAAATCCCCATTAAGCTATGCAGACTGCTGTACTATAGACACGCTGCTCTTATACCCGTTCAGTTGTTTTATTAATGCATTCCCAACGTGTTCACTCGTTACCTCGCTGGAATGCATAAACTGTTCGAATCTTCGCTAAGTACGTTTCATTGTAAGCACGTGTACCAGTATCAGAGAAAAAAAATGCAGTTTTCAATGCGAGACAAGTGTGATACAGTGTTAGTTTATGCTGAGTGCAAACGCAATGCACTGCAAACGCAAGTACTGTACAGTGAACGATATCCGGACCGGATATTACCTACTGCACGTACATTCCGTCGACTTTGCGCATCTTTCGAAGCAACTGGGACCGTGGCCACAGCTAAACGTGTTCGAGTAAGGACCGTACCTGACGAAAATAACGAAATCTTGGTCTTAGCTGCGGTTGCGCATAATCCGCAAATTAGCAAGCGGCAAATAGCTATAGAATTAGATATCAGCCAGACAAGCGTTTTCTGCATTTTAGCAAGGCATAAATTTCATCCATTCAGGTTGATGCTGACCCAGCATCTAACGAAACAAGACTTTGAACGAAGGCGGATCTTTTCCAACTGGGCCGACATTCAAGATGTTAACTTTTTCCGCAAAGTCCTCTTTACGGATGAGGCCACATTCAATAAACACGGCGCGGTAAATTTGCACAACGCGCACTACTGGTCGGTGGAGAATCCACATTGGTTCCGTGTCGTGGATCACCAAAGGCAGTGGTCCATAAATGTTTGGTGCGGTATAATTAACCCGCAAGTCATTGGGCCTTACTTCATCGAGGGAACGTTAACGGGCCAGAAATATGCCGATTTGTTATTGACCGTTTTGCCAGAGCTTTTAGAAGATGTTCCTCTCGCCACTCGATGCCAAATGTGGTTTCAGCATGATGGATGTCAGGCTCACTATGCAGGAGTGGCTATAAATGTTTTAAATATTCAATATCCTAATCGGTAGATTGGAAGAGGAGGAACAATTGCGTGGCCCGCACGCTCCACAGATTTGAATCCGTTAGATTTTTTTTCGGGGGATACCTTAAGAATAAGGTGTACGAAGACGTGCCAAGAACTGGGGATGATATTAAGGAGCGAATCCGGGCAGCATGTGCGTCTATCACACCCGACATGCTTGAGAGGGTGCAGCAAGGTTTGCGAGCCTGACTCGGAACCTGCATCCAAGGGAATGGACAACAATTTGAACATTTGCGAAATGTAACCATTGTGTTTTTCTTTATCATTATGGAATACTATAAAATTGTATATGTACCTGATTTGCGAAGTTTGTAAAAATAATTTTTGATAATATTTAAATGATAAAAACAATTGCTTTTTTTAATTTTATTTACCTATCCTATAGTACCCTTTATACGCTGCAACATTTCCTTATAAAATGTTTTCTATGTCGCCCCGTTGTTTTGTTATTCAAGGGGGTAGTTTTTGCCACTTTTTAGGGAGGGGTCTCAGATCAATTAATTATCCATATGGATGGATTTGCCTTGCGATCCTGCATCATAAACCAGTAAAAAAAGTAGAAATTCAGCGTTAAAAACATAATTGTTTATAACAATTTGTATTAAAAAAGCCCAAATAAAAAATTTGTTGGCGTAGGACGGTAGTCCCATTCGTATCATGCAACGTTTGTTCGAGAAATTTTTCTCTACACCTCACAGTTTAAAAGATATTTAAAAGTGAACATTTCCCACCCCCGGGGGGTAAACTACCTCCAGTCAGCTTTTGCCATATGTCGTTGAAATTATTTTGACCTAAACATTCAGAACATCGAATAAAAAGTAGATAGACCCATTTAAGAGAATTAAGTTAACATTAATAACAAGAAACCACCCCTTCAGAGAAACATCCCCATACTGCCATCTTACGGGCAGTTTTGAACCATGCAACTTTGATTGGAACAATTTTCGGTTAACTATAAAATTGAAGAAAATATTCGCGCTGAAACATTTACGAAAATCACCCTGTATACATACTTACATATACAGGGTGAATCGCTCGCCATCGAAATCCTAAGAGGTGCCCTAGACTAAACGTCGCGGCGATAAATCATTCACCTACAGGCTCAGCCTATGTATTGGTAAAATTTTAGACTAACCCTCGCAGCGGGCGGTAGCCGAAAACTTTACCAATACATAGGCTGAGCCTGTAGGTGAACGACTTATCGCCGCGACGTTTAGTCTAGGGCACCTCTTAGGATTTCGATGGCGAGAGATTCACCCTGTAGATGTACATCCATACGTCATAGAGTAAACGCTAATAGGCGCGTGCGCACCGATACAGGTGAACACCGCCGCACGTCTACAGGATCGAGCGATCGAGGATTCGATCGCACGACAGCTTCGTTTCCGGGCAACAGCACGAGTTAGCACATGTTAGACGTTAGATAGTAGTGAAATAAAGGAGTAGTCACAGATCACACGGCAGTTCAGTTCTTCATCTCTTCCTGCGGAACCCTGCATACACTTACACTACAATATGCAATATGGAGATATACACTACTGGAGGAAAAAATTGGAGCGCATTATTCTTTCAGTTCTTGGTCCCTATCTCGGCATATAGAACCATATTTACCAAGATAATTCTAATAATACTACGTCTACTGCGGAATTGCTGCTCCAAAACAACACTAGAGTACATGGGACTATCAGGGAGAACAGAGGCTTACTGCCAAATTTGAAAACAAAGGGATCAATAATGAAGAAAGGCGACATAATATTTTCTAGAAAAGGCGATATTCTGCTGCTGGCATTGAAAGCCAAGCGGATTATCAGAATGATCTCGACCATTCATGACGCTTCCATCTCGACTACTAAAAGAATGACAGAAAAACGAGAGGACATTGTAAAACCTACCTGCATCTATGAATACAATAACTACATGAAAGATGTTGATCATGCGGATCAGTTCCTTTCGTATTACCCCATTCTGAGAAAAAGTATGAAATGGACAAAGAAGGTAGTCCTCTATCTTATAAGCTGTGGACTTTTCAATTCCTTTAGAATATACAATGAACTCAATCCACGCAAAAAAATAAAGTACAGACAATTTCTACTCTCGGTGGTAAGACATTGGATAACGGACGACAATAATGAAAGCTCTTCGAAACCGGAAAGCGATCTGCCGAATCCTTCCTCTGGGGGTGTAGGGAGAGGACCACGCAAAAATCTACCCGAAAGGTTGTCAGGTAATATGAAACAGCATCAACTTACTCACATTACAGCGAATGGAAAAAAGAAATATTCTACGAGACGCTGCAAAGTTTGTGCCGCTCATGGAAAATGACGCGAATCAAGATATGTATGTAAATTTTGTATGGTTTCACTTCACACAAAAAAATGATTCACACTGTTTTGAGTTGCTCGACTCCGACGATCGATCTCGGAGTGCAATAGTGCGGAGTATTTGTTCGAGGGTTCGTATGGGGAGCGGAAATGAAGGAGAGTAACTTACGCAGACACAATCAAGAAATTTAGTTGCAACATACAAAATTTCATTTGTGTGTACACGAGTCTTAAAACTAAGTAGCTGTACTGGTCGTCTACGGGAAGCAGCTGTAGTCGGCGTCGGCGAAGTCTGAAATCCGGTTGGCTGGAACAAAGACACAATAGAGTGTTAGTCCATATTACGAACGTGCGAGCGAAGCGACAGCGAGCACGAACCACTTGCAATCGTTATCTTCTAACTCTTCAAAATTTGTGGACTGTACAATGTTGTAACTCAAACTGTTAATTTAATTAATCAACACCGGAATCTGATTGGTTAGGATCAGAGTCGAAATTGCGTGGATCCCGCAGAGTAAGTAACCTGCGTGCTTGATCTATGATTTGAGAGTAATGTCCTCTGGACCAAGAGGAATTTCTTCTACTGCAAAGTTCGAGGCCTACGCAGTAATCCTGCGGACCCTGCGTTCTCAGACGCGCGCGATGGTAAGCCGTCACGCTTGTGGCCGCGAAACAATAAATAATCCGATTATCGCGGTACCGCGGTAATCGGGATTTTGACTGTTCCTTTTCTCCAAAATATGAAGTGTTTGGTGGCTACCACGAAGGTATTCCTGTTGACAGATAGCATGCAAAAGTTCGCGAAGCGAGTATTTACGAGCTGGCGGAAGAACACTCCGAGGATTAGCGCTGGAGTGATTCCGTGTGCTCACAAGGGGAGGACCTCAGATGTGGGTCACCAATTCTGATGAAACTTGGTGTGGGGCTTCTTTAGATCATAATATGAATATATCTTTCCCAAAAAAGCGCAACAATTTGTTATTGTTAAGTTATTTAATGTTGAAATATGAAAGTTTTCCGATCGAACACAAATTTGATAGACGTATATAAGATCGAAAAATAAGTAACACGTATTTTTTATTTTTTCAATTTAACAACGTTCAAAAAAACACGTTGCGCATAAATTCTTAAACCGCAGGATCAATTGCAACAAAAATGAGTAGCGGAGTCGGTAAGGTAAGTGATTGGAGGTATCCAGGTCGTGGATTCGATTCCCGTCGATCCGTGCTTTTTTTCGTTTTCATTAATTTTTCTTACATTGTGTAGTATCTTACGGCAATCGTACACGAAACAGTAAGTCCGATGAAAAAGAAAAACGTGCACAAACAATCAGAAATATTACACAGTCTAAGAGTATTACAAGTATGCGAAGGAATAGAAATAGAAGAAAACAACTCCTCATTTGTACATTCACAATCATTTATTTTCGCTATCTAACAACGCAATACATTCTTTCGGGTGGTATTTGTCATAGAAACATATAAAACACAGTGTATTCCTACACCACGAACATCTTATAAAACAAAGTTCTCCGCAAATGCACGACGCCTTCTCAGTTTCTTTGGCGTAACACACTTGATTTACATTTAAAAATATGGAACACTCGTGAGTCAATTTTGACGCATACCAAGCATATTTTAACATGTCTTTAAAAATTAGTGCTGACAGCTGATTATGTATTATGGCATGAATTTTGATTCCATCATTACGTGTGGAGAGCTCGCGGTGTTGTTCATACAATATCGTGGCATTGTGTAATCTTTTCATAAATAATTTCACTTGTCGATAAAAGTACACGTCGCAGGGTTGGCATATTGGGGTACATTGTGGCGGAATTATTTTCACAGTACATGCTGGCGTATTGTCATCCCTAATAAACATTTGGTCGTATATGCTATAGTCTGTTTGTCCGGACCACGAATATAATATAATACAGAATTTATTGTTCCCTACATACGGTTCTGGGACACCGGTTAAATATTCAACGTATTTGTTTATTGTTAATTTGCCGGATTTCGAGCAGGTGACCTTCACATTTTTATATTCGTTTACTAGAGCTTTTACTTGCTCGGCAACACGAGGACCAAATGTGTCATCTTGCTCTTGTAAACAGATGAACACATTTGGTAATAGATTGCCGGATAGTGTTAGATTGTATTGCGCCGTATATGAATGCGTTACTTTATTTAAATTGTAGAAGGCCACGTCTGTCGCTTTCTCGCCCTGGTAAGATAGGGTTCGTCGAATGTTAGCACGGTACTCGCATCCCGTTCGATCAGTATTGATTACAAAATGTTCCGAAAAATCCGCTATCATAGCTCGCATGTGCGTTTGAAAAAGACATGCAGCCTGTTCAATTTCTTCCATCGTTAAAAATTGTTTCCGCGAAATGTACCTGGTCACGTGCCGCTGTCGAATTCGATTGTTGCGTTTGAATCTAACAAGCCATGAGTGCGATGCAACAAATTGAAATTCGTCGCTTCTATGCTGCATCGATGCAGCCATAGCCCATTCCTGCAGCGTCCGCGTGGAAACGAATGTCCGAGCTTCTCGCGCTTCTTTGAACCTATCGTAAGTCCATTTTTCGATACCACGATACAAATATCGTCGTATGTCGTTCCTCCCTTGCGGATCTCTGCTTGCCAACGAGAGAGCTGGTCCTTACGCTTCAATTGTCTAGAACCAATTCGGCGTAGTGTTTCCAATTTCCAGGTTGGATCCAGTCTTACCAAAGTTACAGTTCTAACTTTTTCTTCTAGTGGCACCGGCTGATAAGCGAGTTTTTTCTTCTTGTTTAATGGTGAGTTACAACTCGAGGCACTGCTCGTTGACGGCGATGATGTTGATGGTTCCTCGTCCTCGATTATTTGGAAATCCTGGCTGCACGTTTCTTCGATGTGCCGTAATTCCTCAGTTTTGACAAACCGGAATTCATTATCAACTTTCAGCAATTCCGTATACAGCTCTTCCGCTATTAAGTTGGCACGATCCGAAATAATATTACTCGCTGTCATATTTATTATTCCGATTTGGCGCAAAATCTGACAAACATATTCAGAAGCGTCCGCCAATTCTTGTTTTCTCGTTCGGTGACAATCATCTTCGATCCCCATTTCCGATACAGTCCTGCTAGTAGAGTTGATCCATCCTTGTTCTCACTACAAGCATTATATAATGCTGCATTATATAATCTCTAGCGGAAAACTTCCAATAATTTAGCCTGGCCACATTTATTAAAATTATAAACTTTTTATAACGCGATATTTTCTTGGGTGCATCACAGAATGACTGTGATTTTTTTCGTACCTGAAAATGTTGCCGCTTCATCGAGAAACTGCAAGAAAATCAATAATAATGCGACTTAATAATAATTTTTAAATGGTTTCTATTTTTTTGCACATAGCTACGGCCCTCCCACATATTCTAGAAAAAGACCCGTGACGCTAGCATTATCCCGTCGGAAGATATGATTTTTTAAAACTTGAAATTTCAACCCCCTGTAATTCCGAAAGGGTTGAGATTTCAACTTTGTGTTCCCGGACTTTTAGGCTTCTATTGACCCCTAAAATACGTGGTTTCTGTTTGGTGCAAGGTCACTGACTCACTCTGTATATACATATTACTATACATAGTACATATACTATACATATACATATACATAGTACTAATATATATTAGTACAACTATCATAGATTCAGTCTTCGAGTAGAGAAGCCTATTACAATTGAATACTGTTGCAACGAGACAGACGAGGTACACAAGCAATTGTAACACCGAATACACACACTGAACATAAATTGTATTACCTTTGAACTTTACTTTATCAGATATCCCTTACATTACTTTGAATATAGAGATCATATCTTCACCTACAAATCACTGTGCCAAAATCACTTTATCACCTGTCGAATCCTAACATTGAGAATTATTAGAGGAAAGAACCCACACAATTTAGGAATATTCTTTACCGCTCGAGAATATCCTTACCCTCAACCCCACAAAGTCTTGGAAGGCGAGCCGTTACCCTTCGGGAACGGACCAGCTTCTTAAACCGCGTATTGTCCTACCTTTAATCCTAAACATTGCAGTGCTGAGGTGAAGGCTCGTTATCCTAAGGAAACGACTCGACTACGGTGCCCGTGGAGCGCAATTGGTTTGATGTTCGAATTGAAATAAATAAACTGAATTTGAAGAAAAACGAACTCAAATTGCTGGTTTTATTGGGGAAACCTTTCTTTGTACAAAGTTAGAACAAGACAGCTTGGATGTTCGCTATGCGAGTTCAAAAATCGAAGTCCGTAAAAGTTTGCAGAGTTTTTCCGCTGGAGCCCTCGGGACTCCCACTCTCTGTCGTCATCCTCCTCGTGCCAGCGTCGGGGTGGGGATGCGAGAAGGCCCCTGGTTGGCGAAGAACTTCGGGCGTCTTCGGATGTGGGTGGCTTTAGCTTCGAGGCGTTGGCGCGCAAAGTCTCACAGTGGGCCGCTTGGAGAGGGGAAGCACTAAGGCCCAAGCGAACCCACGCGGTCAGCAGGCACTTGAGAAAGTCTCGATTTGAAACTAATTTACGACAGGGCTCTATTGTTGGAGTTTTCCAGCCTCGAGTGCGATCTGTTCAAAATTGAAGGGACTAAGTGTCTCTTCGCTATCTTTCGAACTACTTTATTACCTTTTCTCAAGTATCCGCGTAACCTCCTGGGGTGCTTTCCGAAGCTCTCTATCATTCTAAGTACTTTTAACAAATTTTACAAATCCTACATCCTCAAAATAGGCACGTCCTGGCAATTAACCACATGTTAGCTGGACCCGAAATAATTCAAGACTATAATACCTATTCATGAAACTCTACATTTGGTGTACATTGCTTCGATTCATATTATATTACGCGCGCTTCCTAATTTCGCGAAGTTAATCTGGCATTCACAGTGATCAATAAAGTCGCGGGCTATGATACGCGTTTAAACAAGTTTAATGGAACTTATCTATCACTCAGCTTGGCTTTCGGCCATTCGCATTCGGCGAGACGAACTTAATTATTTCATGTATACTACTGCACTGCGCTAGCGCTATCACCGATATTAAACACACACAATACCATACTTTAAAAAAGTACTAGAAACTTCGGTGACACTCATTTTCAAAAATGTTGTACAACTTAATTTTTTAACTAAAAAGTTATTATAATTAGTTTAAAAAATATAATGTTCTCCCAATAATTCCTAGAATGTATCTTATTATACAATTTCTGAAAGTTTCACAAAAATTGCTTCAGGAATAACAAACTTATGATCCTTTTAGAACGTACAAGTTTGCCCAAAAATGTGCGGTCCCAGACGTATGACTTACAGATTTCTTTGCGATCCTTAATGTGTTAATAAACCAGCACAGAGTATAGTATTTACTTGCTTGTCATTTGAGTAAGGAACAAAAATTAGTATTTTGTTGAATTTTTTAGATCTCAAGATTGAGGTAAACAATAGGCATTTGAAGCACCAAAGTAGGCGCCAGTTGGTGCGAAAAATAAGCGGAGTGTATGAAAGAAGCGTCGGAGAACTAAAGAACACCTTAGGAGGCATTAAATATGTATTGCGACAACGATTCTTTCTCGCGGCCGACCGTGTTCGTCCGCGATGCCGAATTCGCTCGCAAAGTCCGTTCTTTGTCAACGGGGTTACTAAGTCCGCACCTACACACGATTCGCCGGCTCCTGAAGTGGGCGCCTGGCCCCCGCAAGGACCAAAATTTATAATAGAGGAGACCGGAAGATGTTCCGAATCGCGCAGAGAATTATCTCGTACGCAGCCCTTTACGACTAGCTCGTTGTGGGTCAAGGGTTCGTGCAAAGCCTGAACAAGGAAAACCAGAAAGCTCGACCGTCCGATCACGGCGGCATCGGCCGAGCCACCAAAACAAATATCGGTTAATTCTGAGTTCAAAGAGAGTATTATTATTATCGCTCGTGAAATACATCAAACACGGCCGGATCGTCCTGCCGCCTTAACTACTGCTATCGGTCTTCTCCACACGCGGCCAAACTATCGCTCATTACTCCGAGCACGGAGGACTTGGTTTCCCGAAGGGAGGTCAGCTATTCTACCTGCTCGACAACTCGGTGCCCTTCGGTCGCCTCTTAGCCTGTCCCAGGAGAGGCCTTCGAGGGCCGGGGACCCCCCTCGAAGATGTCGCGTACCGCGCGACTTTGTTGCCCCGGTCACACCCCTCCCGGTCTGTTCCTCCCACGACTTACTGACCCACCGAATCAACCGATCGTCCTACTCTTCGTTCGATTCCCCGAGCCGTCACCGATATCCGCCCAGAACCGCGCACAGGAGATAACGTAAAGAAGGAAGCAACGCTTACCTCGTCTGCCAACCCGCTCGCATCCAACAATCCGTTGACTGGGGCCGAAACTCCTGGCACACACAAAACTACTCACAAGTATAGCGGCCGTTCGCCACGCACGCCGGAAACCAAGTGAAGATCGTTTCGCTCTGGGTTGGTAGCCGAAGGTCGCGCTGCCGATTACGCCGCCTAGCCTAATTACACTGTCCAACAAAATTTAACTTTTTTTAATTTCCGGAATATCTGAAAGGTGATCCTTGTAGATTTTGGCCTCCTAAAAACGAATCCGGGGCCCGTTTCTGTCCTAGACCCTCAGTTTTTGAGAAAATCAAATTTGAAAATTTAGACCATTTTCCAGCTTTGAACCGAATTTACCACGCATCTGTTAGCGTTAGACTATTTTTATCAATGACATCGGATTCTGTGAACTTTTACGAATAAAATGGTGTATTTAGGTTATAGGATATCTAGTTGCAAAGTTGTTAAAACAACAACTAAAGCCAGCGGGACCCGATTATTGTGCCAATTTTTCGACTTTCTTTTCGATTTTACTCCAAATTTGAGGGTCTAGGACAAAATCGAACTAGCCTACGCGATAGAGCAGACTTTTTTCTATGGAAAACCATCTTTACAAAATCCCGAATATGATCCGTTGTTGCTGAAGAAAATAAAATATTCGTGTATGTCATGCGGTGCGCGCAGTAGTTCTCCGGTCTGTAGCGCGCAACGGCGACCACTCGGGAACGACAGTGGGTCCCGTTGCGCGCGAGAACCACTGCGCGCGCCGCATGACATGCACGGATATTTTATTTTTTTCAGCAACAACGGATCATATTCGGGATTTTGTAAAGATGGTTTTCCATAGAAAAAAGTCTGCTCTATCGCGTAGGCTAGTTCGATTTTGTCCTAGACCCTCAAATTTGAAGTAAAATCGAAAAGAAGGTCGAAAAATTGGCACAAAAATCGGGTCCCGCTGGCTTTAATTGTTGTTTTAACAACTTTGCAACTAGATATCCTATAACCTAAATACACCATTTTATTCGTAAAAGTTCACAGAATCCGATTTCATTAATCAAAATAGTCTAACGCTAACAGATGCGTGGTAAATTCGGTTCAAAGCTGGAGAATGGTCTAAATTTTCAAATTTGATTTTCTCAAAAACTGAGGGTCTAGGACAAAAACGGGCCCCGGATTCGTTTTTAGGAGGCCAAAATCTACAAGGATCACCTATCAGATGTTCCGGAAATATTTGGCTGTTGGACAGTGTTATTAGCTAATTAGGATCTTCCTCAGCAGCTCCCAGATGGTGTGTCCTGTCCTGATCGGCTTGCGTCCCCTCCGTCTCCTCGTGCGGCTCTGCTTCCTGGTGGCTGCGATTCCGTCCGGGCGATCAAACCGGCCGGAACCGCGGATCTTACCTTTCAAACTCGCCAAAAACGTACTTGGTTATTAATTCTAACTCTAGTATTCTACCGCTTTTCCCCCCTTCCTGGCGTGTGTGGCGACTACTCTCCGCTGGGGCCGGTCAGACGGAGCGCTCGAAAAAGCGTTACGTCACAGTATGTATAACTGCAGATATTTAGACTAGCAGTACGAGGAGATTTTTAGGCGTAATGGTTCACTAGGAAATAAGTAATCCCACAAAAGGCCTTACATTGAAAATGTAAGGAAAAAAAAGTGCGCCAAGTATAAGCAGAGATGTATCGACCCCATGAAAAATGGTTTACTTAATTTATGACAGTACGATAGCCATGAAAATCGATGGGTTGCACAAAAAGCGATATTTTCCGGCAGAAAAATCACAACGACTCGAATTTTTTTAGTTTTAAAGAGGAAAATTCACGCTTTGTTTTGCAGTTTACAGAGTTACTCAAAGAAATTTGTGTCCGTCCTTAGGAGCTGCTGAATTTCGCCAATTTCGACATG
This sequence comes from Trypoxylon attenuatum, assembly GCA_963989405.1. NCBI lineage: Eukaryota > Metazoa > Arthropoda > Insecta > Hymenoptera > Crabronidae > Trypoxylon > Trypoxylon attenuatum. The sequence goes on from OZ022495.1 coordinate 28,238, forward strand.
CCAAACATACCGCCAGTTTTAAAGGGTTGTAGCAGCAGGTGTGCATCGAATTTAAATTTCAAATACAGCGATCGAAAGTAGAGGCTTCAGTCTTTCGTTTAAAGAGAAACTCATAATTTTTCGATAAATTTTGGTTGAGTTAACGTCAATTAAAAGAGGCCTATTTTTGAGTAAAACTTTTTGTTACCATAATTCTTTTGGACAGTGTATATCCATTTGTCCAAACAATCAAAAATCCAAAATATCTACGTTAGTTAATAATTTAGGTAACCAGCCGTAATATTTTATTTTATCGGATCGGAATCCAGCTTGACCTGTAGTGCGTAGTCTTAGATAGAAGCGTACGAAAAAGAAAGTGTTGAAATCCCACAAAAAGCCTTACATTGAAAATGTAAGGTAATAAAACGTACGCCAAGTATAGGCAGAGCAGTTTTAATTTTAAGAAAAATCGATTAAACAATTCATTTTCTCAGCAAGAAAAATATCTGAAATCAAGAGACGCGGTAGCGTCTCGCGCCAAGTATATATATAGCCGAGCGCAGCTCCTGGCGTCGACGCTACTAGTATCATTTACGCGAGCGAACTAGTTCGCGGGGCCTATTCTGATGGTAACCCGTAACAATCTTTAAACTGGGACGATATATCGAAAGAATGACCATGCCATTGGCCTTTATGATTTTTTCTGCGTCGATTGATAGTAAACAGTAATATAATCCGTTCAGCCGTTGCTGAGATATGGATTTTATGTTGTAATTTTTCGGCCAAAAAAGATCCTTTTTTCAGACCCGATTCTTCGCAAGTCGCTTCACGCGCGCCTCTACCGGAAAAAAGTCCGCAACGAAGATTTGCGGTGGTACTCATGTGGGCCCACAGAGGGCCATAATGGCAGGAGCACTCCCGAATGCTCGCAAGTCGAGCTTATCGCGCACCCCCTCGCGGTCCCCTTACCCTCGATCTTCGCTCCTTGTCTTTCCTTAGCTTATCCTCAGTTTAATTATTGCATAGTGTCTTGTAACGTTATGGTTCTCGTAATTATAACGCAGGTAAGTTTTGGCCATACACATCCTTAGGAGTATGAGATTAAAACACACTGTACGTTTTGACTACCAGGTTTGGAGTCCCCTTCAGTTATATTATAACATTCTTTCAATAAAAATAAAAAACAAACACGATAAACCTTATCCATTTCCTACATTTGGCATTAAGTATGGGACTAGAACAAAGCGCGTAGGGAAGGTGGTAAGTATTAAAGCTAACTTACTTTAATCGAAGGGTGACGGAAAGGTTTTAAACATGAACTTGTGGGGTCAAACGAGCCTGGAACGCTTGCATACAATAAATGACATAACGAAGCATAAAATTCTATATCTCAAAGAACAAAACTTGTAGACAGTGGCGTTCCAATTCTGTACGTTGACAATGTCCTATGTAAAGAACAGGGTATGTATCGGTGAGAGTTAGCAAAATGCTGTGTGTGTGAAAACCAGTTTAAAGATGGAATTATTAAATGAACTTACATGCATAGGAGGAACGTAAAAGAACAAAATAAATTGTCTAGCAGAAACACAATCGCTTCACCTATCCAACACTTGCGAATGCTATATAAGGTAGTACGCAAACTTCTCCTCAGTGCTTCGCAGACCATTTTCTCAAACATCAAAGGAACAAGGTAATCCTGGACTCAGATTAAGTGATACTGTCTGTGTAAAATGGTCTGCGAAGCACTGAGAAGAAGGTTGCGTACTACATTAACTAGCATTCACAAGTGTTGTATAGGCGAAGTGATTGCGTTTGGTAGACAATTTATTTTGTTCTACTGCGTTCCTCCTATGCATGTAAGTTTTCGCGTACGCAGCATATTGCTAACTCTCACCGATACATACCCTGTTCTTTACATAGAACTTTGTCAACCTACAGGATTGGAACGCCACGGTTTACAAGTTTTGTTCTTTAAGATATAGAATTTTATGCCTCGTTATGTCATTTATTGTATGCAAGTGTTCCAGGCTCGTTTGAACCCACAAGTTCATGTTTGAAACCTTTCCGTCACCCTTCGATTAAAGTAAGTTACCATTAATACTTACCACCTTCCCTGCGCACTTTCTTCTAGTCCCATACCTAATGCCAAATGTAGGAAATGGATAAGATTTTTCATGTTTGTCTTTTATTTTTATTGATAGTATATTGTAATATAATTGAAGCGGACTCCAAACCTGGAAGTCGAAACGTAAAGTGTGTTTTAATCTCATCATACTCCTAAGGATTGTGTACATGGCCAAAACTTACCTGTGTTATGAATACCTCCAATCCAACAAACTCAAACACTAATTCTTGTAATTATAGTTAATGGTAAGTACATCAGTAGTGTGAGGTAAAGTTTTACCAGTAGGATTTATGTTAACGTAAATTGTATGTCCCGCGGACTACTTCTCCGCCCAAGCTAGAAGTTAAGTTGGTACAGCAAGACGCGCAGTCGTCTCAGGGCGCAGTATTTTTCTTTTTATTGTTTGCTACTCTGCGAAAAATCGGTGTTCCGTTTCCGAATTAATTAATCTAAAATGTGCCTTCGTCGAGCAACGAGCAAAACACGTTTTGTAACGGAATCGAATTAAATCGTCTTCATCAAGTGCACACCAAAGCATTTATCCACAAAACCTTAACAATTTACAATATAAATATGTAATGAATGTAATTTACAAGAAACCAAATATCGAACCATACTATTTTATATGATATACATTAATTGTGTGTAATTTGTAACTCTGATGCCTGTTAATTATTACTTTATATACAAACTTATGTACGACATACGCACTTATGTACGATATATGTGACATGTATATAGTATATCGTTTAATGTTTGGTTTCGTGTAGATTATATTTATTACATGTTTATATTGTAAATCCAACTGGTAAAACTTTACCTCACACTTTTGAAGCACCTACCGGCAGTATAATTACAAGTAAAATAAAGTCTTACAAGTAGGAATTTCAATATAAACATGTAAAAAATACAATTTTCAAGAAAGCAAATATGGAACCATATTATTTTATATAATATACATTAATCTTGTGTAATTTGCAACACTGATGCATGTTAATCATTACTTTTTATATAAACTTATGTACGATATGCATATGTAACATGTACATGTTACGGTAAATTTGATAAACCGGTAATTATGCATAATTACCGGTTATTATGCATACTTACCGCTCAGTTCGGTAAATGTGATAAATTCTTCAAAATTTATCAAATTTCCCGGCGATTTTACATAATTCCCAACTCATAATGGTAAATGTGATAAATTCTTGAGTATTTATCAAATTTACCGGCGAGTTTATACAATTCCCACATGATAATTGTAAATATGATAAATATCTTGGCTGATTGTGCCAGTAGAACACAGCGTAGTTTTATGAGTAGTTGCCTGTCGGAAGAATAATTTATCCTGGCCACATTTATTAAAATTTTAAACTTTTTATAACGCGATATTTTCTTGGGTGCATCACAGAATGACTGTGATTTTTTTCGTACCTGAAAATATTGCTGCTTCATCGAGAAACTGCAAGAAAATTAATAATAATGCGACTTAATAATAATTTTTACATGGTTTCTATTTTTTTCCACGTAGCTCCAGCCCTCCTACACATCCTGGAAAAAGACCCGTGATGCTAGCATTATCCCGTCGGAAGATATGATTTTTTAAAACTTGAAACTTCAACGCCCTGTATCTCGTAAAGGGTTGAGTTTTGAACTTATTGTTCCGGAACTTATAGGCTTCTATTGACCCCCAGAATACGTGATTTGATTTATTGCACCCATCACTGACTCACCCTGTATATCATTACTAGAATACAGCGATCTTATTTTTATTAAAAATCACGAGTTTCTTTGCATCTTCTTAACCACCTGTCTATCGAACATCACTGAGAAAGTAAGGGAAATAGAACCCACAAAATTTAGGATATCTTAGCCGCTCGGGATATTCCTCAATAAGCATTGCTAGGTTGGCCTGTTACTGCGATTACCCAAGGGTAATTGTGCGACCTTGCGAGCCTACGCTTTGCTAGAACCAATCCGTGGCATTACCGGTCTCGGTGAGGCTGCTGTTATCTAAGGGTAATGGCGCGACCATCGTGCTGGTGGTGTACTCTCCTATTCCTAAACAGAGATATTGGGTTTGGTGATACTTTGGTTATCCAAGGGTAACTGAGCGACCGCCACGTCTAATCATCACGAATCCTGATCAACACTCTTCCTCTTTGGATTGATACGAAGTTTGAGAGTAGGAAACGAACTCGGTTATTGTGCCTAAAACGCGAAAAACGGGCTCGCACGGCCGGCCCGTAACAAATGCTAAAAATCCAAACCATTTGTTTCTAATTGCCCGTCAAAAACCCTACATTTTCGTTTTTCCAAAAATCCCGTAGCTCATTCTGTTCCCAGGATATGATTTTTTAACACATTTTTAGAAATTCATTTTTTACTCGAATACAGTTTGAGATAAAGGGTTAAAAATTGGTAACAAATTGTCTTTCTGTGATACAAACATCTCCTTAATTTGGCGACGCAGAAGGCGCGGGGGCAATTTTTATATGCTTACCCGGCTACGGCCTTTGCTTTCTTGAAAATTGTATTTTTTACATGTTTATAATGTAGTTTCTACTTGTAAGACTTCATCTCACACTTTTCCGCCGAGCCGAATCCAATGAGGTATGGCAAACAGTGATTGGGGGTAGTTTATCCCCCGGGGGGTTGAGATCTTCTAATTAAAATATCTCGTAAACTATTAGGTTTAGAGAAAATTTTTTTGAATGAACTTTGCATGTTATATAAATGGGGCTTTCCTCTGCTTAATTATTTGTTCCAATAATTATTTTTATAATTTTTATAAACAATTATGTCCTCTAACAATGATCGCGATGCAGGTGGATTCGCCTTGCGATTCTGCATCGCGACGGAATGAAGAAACAGGCATTCATTGATAAAGAACGTAATTGTTTATAAGAAATTTATAAGAATATATTTACACTTGAAAGTCCCATTGATACCATGGACATTTCATTTAAAAAATTTTCTTTAAACCTTATAGTTCACGAGATATTTTAATTAGAAAATCCCCGCCCCGGGGATGAACTACCCCCAACCGCCGTTTGCTATAGCTCGTTGGATTCGGCTTGACCTCAGCATTCAGAATATTAAAAAAAGTAGGTCGACCCCTTTAAAAAAATTGAGATAACATTAATAATTAAAACAAATAGTTAACATAAATAATTGTTTAAACAATGCAAGACTTACAACACGAAGTACATAAAAACCGACCTACAACTGAAATTCTTATTGAACTGCAAGCGCTTCAACGCTTTACCGTCACACGTATCACAGCTACACATACAAGGTTTTTCGTTTAGTAGTTGCGTCCGAGCTTGAACGCAACTTGTCGGGTGCGATTATAACGAATCTTACACGACTGTTTTGTATGTAATGATGTTGTATTGGATTTACAGTGTAGTGGATCGGATGACGGTATACAGTAGTAACTGGTAAGAGCGGTTGAGTGTTGCTACGTGGTAATTCAGCGGTGGCTGTAGCGCAGGACTCGCAATGGTTCTGCTGTGCGTCTGTCTCCTTGAGAGCTCGTAACGGTTCTGCTCGAAAAATAAAATGCCGTCAAGGTGCAAACCTCGGTAGGAGGTACCCCCATGAAGGGGCGGGGGAATTCAGGTGCCATGTCATCGCCGACGCTGGCACCTTGCACCCCTGCGTTGTACCTGACCATGGTCGCAGGACACTGTGAAGCGACTTCAAGACCGAGAAATACCCTTAAAATATTTACATGTGAAAATACTAGTCAGGCGTATGTAGTGTGCAACATCCCGCCCCCGTTGAACTACAGAGTTCAATAGTGGCACGATGTAACGTTGGTAGTTGCCTATATCTAGGAGTTATATACATTCGTTGTCATTTTCTTTTGTTTTTTGTGCAATTTCGACTTATACCTAAGATATAAACTCAATATATGTACATCTTAGAATATGTTATAAAAGTTCTGGGTATATACAGCTTACGATATGCTTAAAAAACTATATATGATATTTACATGGATTGCTGTTCGATTGGTAACGGAAAAATATGTTTGACCGACCTCATCAAAGTTTGGTTACGGGTTTTTACCTTGACGACTCGAGTAATCTTGTTAGATCCTGGATGGATCTCGATAATTCGGGCTAAGGCCCAACGCATGGCAGGTAGATTGTCGTCTTTCATTAGGACGAGAGTTCCGATGTTAATTTCCTCTGTCTGCGGACTATGCCACTTCCGCCTAATTGTCAATTCGTTGATGTAGTCCTTGTGCCAACGCTTCCAGAAGTGGTGACGGAGTTTTTGTACGTGTTCGTACGACGACAATCTGTTTTGGCTTATATCACTAAGATCGCTTTCGGGTGTGGTCATTAGTGATCTGCCAATTAGGAAGTGAGCGGAAGCTAAGGCCGACAGGTCGTTGGGATCTGAGGAAAGAGGTGATAGCGGTCGGGAGTTGAGAACTGCTTCAAATTGTATGATGCAAGTGTGTAAAAGTTCATAAGTTAATAACGTGTCGCCGACCGTTCGAATCAAGTGATGCTTAAGGCCCTATGCCTAGCTCTACTTTATCGACAAAATGGGGGCGAAAATAGAGTTTGCGCCGTATACATTTTTCTCCTCTCAACAAACATATTTTGAACTGCGGAAGAGTCCTTTCGACAGGGGAAAGTTCAAAGGAGGTTATCGCACTCATGGCTTCAATCAATTCGAAGTATATTGCGTAAATAATATGTGACAAAGTAGGGCGAAAATCGACAAAACGTAACCCCGAAAGTGAGACTTTTTACGCTATTATGAGTGTGTTATGGACAACCCCATGGGTGCGAGAACCTACCTCGACCCTTCCCCTTTCGAACGAGCCCTTCCGCGATTGAAAATATGCTGGTTGAGAGGAGAAAAATGTATACGGCGCAACCCGTACCTGTCAGGAGTATCGAAATGAGGGATTCTAGCATATTGTCGAAAAAACAGTGAAATTTAGTTAATGTGACGCGTGCCAGACGACGCTAAATAAGAATGCTGACTGTGCGAAGTCCACAGCACAATCCAGCTCATAAATAAATTTTGTCGAAAATTAGGTTTGCGCTATATATATTTTTCTCCTCTCAACGACCATATTATGAAACGGCGGAAGGTTTCATTCGATAGGGAAATGCTCAAAGGAGGTTCTCGCACTCATAATTTCAGTCGATTCAACATTCATTGTGTAAATAAAGTGCTTCAAAGTTTGATTAAAACTAACGATACGAGCGAGTGTTCGTCAACGTAATAGAGAAGGAGAGACTGCGGGAGGGAGAAGGATAGCCAGATCCAAAGGCAAACATAGCGCTAACCCTCTCCTTCGCATTTTTTTCCTTTTCTAGCTCGCGCAGCGTTCGACTTCCATTGTTGGACGGTGGCTGACAAGTCGGCTCTGGCTATCCTCCTCTCTCCCGTGGCCTCTCCTTCTCTGTCGCGTTGACGGAGACTCGCTACGTCACTTGCCGTCTTTTCGTCGCGGGGAGATTTTCGCGTATATACATTTTTCCGGCCCAAATGAACATAATTTTAGGAACAAAAGGACTCATTCGACAGGGGAAAGTTCGAGGAAGGTTCTCGTACTCGCAAATATGCTGAACTGTACCGCAATTATGGTATAAAAGAGTTCGAAAGTTCGACAAAAATTGTATGTATTGTGACGTTGCAGTTCCGGCAACGTCACAAAATAGTGAAGCAACAACAATAAACAAACGCGAAACTACTCTCGGGGCCTTCCGTTAATTATTTACCGCTGCTAATTCCCGAATTATGTGAGTCGAGTGACAGGAGAGACGGCGGAAACACCGGCGAAAGGAGAAGGAGGGGCGCTCAGGGCGCAAGGACGGGGGAGGTATCCCGGGGGGATCCTCCCTAGAAAACGTTTCCCGCCGCTGACCAGGGGTCAGTGGGCCCACGGGGCCACGGGAACGCTCACCCCGGCGTGCGTGAGCCGGCGGTACGACACCGGTGCCCTGCGGAGCCTCCGTGTTGGGCCACCCCTATTGGTGACCCACGCGGAGAACGGCGATCCCGGGGGGATCGAGGCGCGGACGCCTGAGGGCCGATCTCTCCCCACCCAGCCTGCCGCAGCAAGAGTTTCCGCGAGCGGCGACCACCAGCCGCCAACCTCCCGAAAAAGGACCAGCTGCCGACATCTGTGGAGGATCGACAGAACTCATAGTGACGTCGCCACCAGCGTCGCGGGAAAAGCTTCTAATCATGCGCGTGCCGAATGTACGGCGTAATTGCCGAGCACGCGGTCTCAGTCTTACGTCGACGGTTGGATCGATTAGCGATCAGAGAGCGAGAGGACCGAGATCGGACTCAGAACAATGGAAAAGATATTTCAGAGTTTCCGAGAGGCCAGCGATTCGGTGAGCGAATTTAACTAGCCCTTTTCGTTAGTGTCGGATTTGATGAATGATTGTACGCGTTAGAATCACGTTTCGTATCGAAATTATGAAAGATTTTCCGGCTTCTCCGGTATTGCGTAGTGATTTTCCGTATCGAGTCCTCCCGAAATGGATGATGTAATCTAGTGCGTCGCGTGCGTTACCGCGTGTAATACCGAGAGTTGTAGTTTCGATCTTCGCGTTTGTAATTCCGCCTTCGGGCGATGACGTAAAATAAAATGTGCCGACTCTCGGATTTATTTTGAATCGTTGTGTGAGATTTATTTTGTGTGTGAAATTCCTGTTTTGTGTCGTCACTCCACCCATGCTCGATAGAATCGAACTCATTCCGCGTAGTCCGGCCCTGGGAGAAATTTCGACGTTTCGGTTTCGTTAAGTAAAGAGATTCTCGAATTAGTTTTTGGTAGAGTGGTGAATAGAATTATTTGGTAACATTTCGAACGAGCTTCGGCTCGCGGCACTTCGGTGCCTGGCGCCCAACGGATTTAGGATTTTTTGGATTTTGGAATTTTGGAGGAGAGAATCTCGCGCATTTTCTTTGTTCACGGGGAATTTTCGGGTTAGCCGGTGCAGACTATTGAAGTCGGGAAAATTCACGTGACAGTATAAATTGATACACGGTACACCCGAAACGCGTATCGGCCTGTCGCGTGTAATGTGGCTGGCTGTCCCGGCGCGAGAACGATTCGCGCTCACCTCAGGTTTCCTTTGATTTTCCATAGCCAATATATTTCTAACAGGAGCTGGGGGAGGTGAGGGAAGAAATAGGGAAATTAAAGGAGGAAATAGGCAGGGAGGTTAGCAGGGCAAGGGAAGAAATAGGCAGGGATGTAAAAAGGGAATTAGAGAAAGTAAGGGAGGAGTTGAAGGAGATGGGAAAGGAAATTAAAGATACAGAGGGAAGAGTAGAGATAGTGGAAAATAAAGCGGTGAGGGAGGAGAGGATACAAAAGTTGGAGAAGAGGATAGAGAGGGTGGAAGAGGGAGGAGGCAGGAGCGGAGAGGAGGACCAGGAGAGGAGGGAAGATAGGATGGAGGGGAGGCTAGGGCGAATAGAAAGGATGGTGGAGATGAGAGAGAGAGAGGAAAGGAAGAGGAATGTGATTCTGAGAGGGCTGAAGGTGAGACGGGAAGAGATTAGGGAAGCGGTGGAACGGATAATGAGAGAGATAGGGGTAGAGGGGGGTATAGAGGAGGTGAGGGGGATAGGAGGGGATAGGAGGGGATAGGGGAGACACAGAGGCAAGAATGGCACTGGTGAGATTGAAGACGCGTGAGAAGAAATGGGAGGTGATGGACAAGAAGAAGGGGCTCAGTGGGAGGGAGATTTGGATTGAGGAGGATTTGACGTTCTCGGAGAGAAAGATTCAGTGGAGGATAGGGCAGAAGGCGGAGGAAGAGAGAAGGAAAGGAAGAAGGGTGTGGATAGGAAGAGTTAAGGTGAGAGTAGGAGATAGTTGGTGGTTTTGGGATGAAGGCGAAGGGAGGATGGTGGAAAGGAGGGCGGGAACGACGGGGCTGGGGGGTGGGGAAAAAGAGAAGGAGTGGCCGGGGGAAGAGCAGGAACGGAGGGAAAAGGGGAAAGGGTAATGGCAGAGCGGGCGGGGAATGGCGTTGGGGAAGGTAAGAGAGAGGAAGGGAAAGGAGGTGGGGGGACGGTCATCTTCTGGAATGTAGCCGGGCTGGGAAATAAGGACAAGGAATTCTGGGATGTAATCAGGGAGGGAGACGTGGTGATAATGTTGGAGACGTGGGTGGAGGAGAAGGGGTGGGCAAGGTGGAGGGAGAGACTCCCGGAGGGATACAAATGTGCTTACAAGCCAGCGAAAAGGACGAGTAAGAAGGGGAGGGCGATGAGGGGAATGATAATGGGGGTAAGGTGGGAGTGTCTGAAGGACGGCGGTGCGGAGGGAGAGGAAGAGGAGGAGGGCTGGATGGGAAGGGTGGTGACGCTGGCAGGCGAAATATGGGAGATAGCGGGGGTATATGTTAGGGGAGATGTAGAGAGAAAGGCGGAAAGGGTAAGAGAGTGGGCAGAGGAAAGGAGGGGAGATGTGATAAGGATGATAGGTGGGGACTTCAATGCGAGGACAGGCAGGCTGGGGGGGAGGGTGAAAGGAGTAGAAGAGGAGTACGGGAGGGAATCAAAGGATAGGAAGGTAAATAAGGAGGGGAGAATATTGGTGGAGGCGTTGAATGGGACGGATTGGAGCTTATGGAACGGAGGAGTGAGAGGGGACGAGTACGGTGAATACACATATACCGGGGGAAGGGGGAACACGGTGATTGACTACGTGCTAGGGGGAGAGGACGCATGGGAGAGGGTGGAGAGTTTGGAGGTAGGAGAAGCGATCCTCTCGGACCACCACCCCCTGGTGGTGAAAATAGGGGCGAGGGATGGGGAGCGGAGGAAGGAAAAGGAGAGGAAGAGCAAGAGGCAGGGTAGAGTGGGGTGGACAGAAAGGATGAAGGAGAAGTTCAAGGAGGAAATGGAAACGAGGGATTGGGGAGAGGAGGAGGGGATAGACCAGGAGATTAAGGGGAAATGTAAGGCAATTGGGAAGACAAGAGATGAGTGTTGGAGAGAGGTGGGTGGGGAAAGAATGAGAAGGGGTTGGTGGGATGACGAGTGCAGGGAAAAGAAAAAACGGGCGAGGGAAACATTAAGGAAATGGAGGAAGGGAAGGGGCGACGAGGAGGAATACAAAAGGGAGGTAAGAGAATATAAGAAGATGTGCGAAGGAAAAAAGGGGGAAGAGAAAAGAAGGTTAGAGAAGGAGGTACAAGAGGCGCGGAGGGAGGGAGATGTATGGAAGATAATTAACAGGGAAAGGAAGAGGAAAAGGAAACTAGGGGAAAATATAGGGGAAACGGAGTGGGGAGAATACTTTAGGACGCTGCTGGGAGGGGTGGAGCGAAGGGCTATTTGGCGGGCGGGGACAGGTAGGGGGGAGGATGAAGAGACGAGGATCACAGGAGAAGAAGTACGGAAGGTGGTGGAGGGTTTGAAGGACAACAAGGCGGGAGGGGAGGATGGAATCACGAATGAAGTTTGGCGGTACGGAGGGGAAAAAGTGAGGAAGTGGATAGTCAGGTGTTGCAATAAGGTGTGGGAGGGAGGAGGATGGCCGGAGAGCTGGAAAGGGGGGATCGTGGTGCCTGTGTGGAAGAGGGGGACAGGGGAGAGGGTCGAGGACTTCAGGGGAGTAACCCTGATGCCGACACTCTACAAAGTGTACGCGGCGGTGTTGGCGGAAAGGTTGCGGAAGGAAGCGGAGGAGAAGAGAGTAATACCGCAATGCCAAACCGGGTTCAGGAAGGGGATGGGGACGATAGACCAGGTATACACACTGAACTACGTAATCAACAGGCAGGTAGAGAAGGGAGGGGGGCGGGAAGCTAGTGCTGTTCTTCGTAGACCTAAAGGCAGCATTTGACATGCTGGACAGAAAAGAGCTGGTGGGGGCGATGAGGAGGAGAGGGTTAAGAGAGGGCTTGGTGGGCAGAGTGGAGGAGGTACTGGGAGAAACGTGGAGCAGGGTGAAAGTCGGAGGATCGGTCGGGGAGAAGTTTTGGATGGTGAGGGGCGTCAGGCAGGGCTGTCCAATGAGCCCGATACTTTTCAATATGGCCACTTCTGACTTAGAGGATGAGTTGAGGGAGAAGGGGCGGGGAGGGGTGAGAATAGGGGGTCAGAAGGTGCATGTATTGATGTACGCGGACGACTTGGTGCTGTTAGCGGAGGAGGAGGTGGGCATGCAAAGAATGATAAAAACGTTAGAGGGTTATCTGGATAGGAAGAGGTTGGTGCTGAACGCAGAAAAGAGCAAAGTAATGAGGTGTAGGAAGGGTGGAGGAAGAATGAAGGAGGTGGTGTGGGCTTGGAAGGGGCGGAAATTAGAAGAAGTGAGGGAATACAAGTACCTGGGGTATGTGATAAGAAGGAATGGATCGGAGGAGGGACAGATAAGGGATAGGGTGAGAAGAGCAGCGGCGGTGATGGGGCAAGTGTGGGGGATAAGGAAAAGGCGGTACGGGAAGGAGTGGGAAAAGTGGATATGGATGGGGGACAGGCTGGTAAAACCGGATATAGAATATAGGGCAGAAGTGTGGGGGTGGAGGGAGTGGGCTCAGGTGGAGGCGGTACAGGAGAGATTCCTGAGATGGGTTATGGGGGTGGAGAGGTGGACGCCGGGCTACATGATCAGGGAGGAAGTACAGAAGGAAAAAGTGAGGACATGGGCGTATAAAAGGGCGTGGGCATATGAGAGGAAATGGGAAGAGGGAGGGGGAAATGAGTGGGCCAGAAGATGTTGGGTGGAGATTAGAGAAAGAGCGATAGGGGGGGATAGACTGTCCAGGTGGGAGACGGAAAGGCTAGCGGGATTAAGGGAGTTAGGAGTGGAGAAGAAAGAGATGGAGAGGAGAGCGGGACTGAGGGGGTGCGAGTGGGAGGAGGTGGAAAAAAGGGAAAGAGAGAGGCAGAGGGAGGAAAGGTGGGAAAGGATTCGGAGCTCGAGAAGCAACAGATGGTATAAGGAGATCAAAGGGGAAGGAGTGCCGAGCTACCTGAGAGAAGGATGGGGAGAGAGCAGATGGAGGAGGTTATTAAGGTGGAGGCTGGGGAATGAAGTGAGGGAAAGCAGATACTGGGTGGAGGAGGAGAGGAAGAGATGTAGGGTATGTTACGGAGAGGAGGAATCGTGGGAGCACGTCTGAACTGAACTGAATTTATTTCCGTGCTGGGGCAAGTGCCCCCTAAGCACGATGTACAGAATATATAACAAATACAACAAGTATAGTATATATATATAGTATAATATAATAATAAAGTTGTAGGAGGAACTTAAACCTAAATGCTCTCAACACTCCCACATACATACATAACCCACCACACAGTCACCCACACCGCACGCTCATGATGATGAAGATTATACAATGAAGTAAACATATACAGAAAATTTACAGTATGTCATGAGGCATTCACGCGGGGCAGACACATCCATCAACACACACACCCTCACAGCCAAACAAATCGCCGACATTCACACCTTACATGTACGAGATCACAGACGAATTATTGCACAAGCTTGTGCTGTGAATGGGCCGAGTGCCCCGCTGGTCCCGCCGAGATCTGGACGCTCCTCAGGTGTCAAAATGCGAACATTTCGGCCGCCGAGCCGCTCAGCCCGTGACTTCGCCAGACAAAAGAGCCCGACGAAGCCCGGTTCTGAACGACTCGACGGATTGCGCTTCGCGGAGGAGCAAGGGCAATGAGTGCCAGAAAGTAGCACCCTGCACCGCGAGAGAATTAGCTCTAATGGCAGTCCGATGCAGCGGGGTAATATACGATCTAGGAAACGGTCGCGAACGCGGCGAACTCCTTGCACCACTGTCCGAAATTCGCTCAAACAGTGCTGCTAGCGAATCAGGAACCGTACCGCGATGCACGCCGAACATGAAGCAACCGAGGAAGTACAGACGGCGCTGGCGAACCTTGAGCCATCCCAATCGTTCATAGTACGGAGTGATGTGAACATCACGCCGCACCCCGAAGATGAAACGGACACAAGCATTCATAGCCCGCTGCAGTCTCACCTCATCGACAACGTTCATGCCGACGTACAACAAACAGCAATAATCAAAATGCGGAAATATCAGGCTCCTGACAAGGCTGGCCCTAAGCGAACGGGTAAGTGCATGTCGGTTCCTATAGAGGGACGAGAGAACGCCGTAGACTTTACTACAAGTCGCGACGACTTGCTCGCGCCACCCCAAATTGCTCTGGAGGTGGACACCGAGAGACTTAACCACGTTCGAAAACGGAATTGATTCACCTGCCACGGTTACGGCAGGAAGGGAGGTTAAATCAAGGCCATTGAGTGCACGCGACGTACCTAAGATCATACATTGTGTTTTCGCTGGGTTCAACGCGAGATCGTGGTCTCTCGACCACGCCGCTATGCGGGAGATGTCCTCGTTGACTCTGCAGATTCCCTCCTCAACCTCGTGGTGAGGAATGTGGAGGTAAATCTGCAGGTCATCCGCATACTTGATGATACGACAGTGGCGGATCACCGCGTTGATACCCAGGAGATATAAAATAAACAAAAACGGGCCCAATACTGAACCCTGCGGAACCCCGGAATTGACGGACTCCCACGAGGAGAGCACGTCACCGATCCTCACGGCTTGACTCCTGTCAGACAGATACGACCAAAACCATCGCAGCACAGGAAGTGAAAAGTTGAGATCTAGGAGAATATTCATGAGTGTGCAATGGCTGACCGTATCGAACGCCTTCGAGAAGTCAAAACAAACGAGGATGGTGAAGCAACGCTCGTCCGCTGCCCGCCTGACGTCCTCAGTCAGAGTTAGGAGGGCCGTCTGGGTCGAGCGACCCTTGACGAACCCATGTTGGAAGGGGTCCAGACGCCCAGACTGTTGTAAGAAGTCTTGGACGTCGCGAAGGACCACCTTCTCAAGGAGTTTGGACATCTCAGGGAGCAGGGATATAGGTCGAAAGTGGGAGGGTTCCGTGGGGTTCGGGATTTTTGGTATGGGAACCACACAAGCGCGTTTCCACATACCAGGGAAAACAGAGGAAGACAGAGAGGTGTTGAGGACGTCGACAATGAGAGGAAGTAGGGTGGGGGAACACAAAGACAAGAACAGAGGAGGCAGACCGTCCGATGGCATCACCATGGACGGCCTGATAGGAAGGGTGCGATGGATGAGGTCTAGGGTGATATAAGGAAAATGGTACTGGCCGTCGTCAAAACGGCCAGGGAAGAGGAGAAAGAGAGGCGGGTTAGAAGCCGAAGCCGGAAGGACCGAGAGAAAGAAGGAATTGAGGGAATCAGGGGTGAGATGAGGAGGTAAAGACGCAGGACGACGAGGAGAAGGAACGAGATTGTGGGAGCGAAGAGCTCGCCACAACTCGGCAGGATTGCGGAGACCGGAGAGGAGTTGGCGCAGGTACGCCAAACGAGCAGTAAAGAGCGCAGACTTCACCTGGCTCCGCAAAATCCTGTAATGGGTAAGAGAACTAAGGCTCCTGGTCCTGCAATATACGCGACGGTAAGAATCACGCAACCTCATCATTTGCCTGATTTCCACTGTGATCCAGGGAGCCTGGGGGCGCCTTGCGAAAGTGTCCCGCAAAGGCGCCAGAGCATCCAAACAAGAAAGAAGCTCACCGGAAAATACCGCCACCAATCCGTCCACTGCGTCCCAGGAGCTGTGCAGCACCCGAAGGGTGAGCTCTTCAAGGGACGCGTGCAAGGTGGGCGGGTCGATGGCACGTATGTTCCGGGAGCGGGCTCTACGCGGTTCACTCCCTGGATCACTGGAGTCGTAGACCAGCTGGATAAGATCGTGCCCCGAAAGGAACGGTCTACCCAGCTGGCCCACAGAAAGAATACGGTCCTTATCACCGACGAGACAGAGATCAATCCTGGTAGACGAGGTCGAGGTATAGTGGGTGTCCCCGTGAGGGGCACCCACTAAGTTGAACTCCCGGAGCAGCGACCGAAGGTAGCTGGAGTCCGGCGAGTCCACGTTCAAATTTGTGTTAAAGTCTCCCAGGATCAATCTCTGCTCGTACTCGCAGATGTATTGCGCGAAAATCGGCTCGAGAGGAGTAAGGGGGCATGAGGGGGGCGGTAAATAACCCCGACGACGACGCGAGAAAAAGAAGTTATATTCAATTCAAGAAAGAGGAATTCCACCGCTGGATCGGACTGAGTAAGAGAAGATGAGGAAGGAGAAAGAACACGCGCGGAGAGATGGTTCCGGATATAGAGGCCGACGCCTCCACCCGGTCTCCCCACGCGGTCATCGCGGTACAGGGTGTATCCCTCTATAGCGCAGGTGGTGTCGTCGTCGCGCGGCCGCAGCCACGTTTCCAAGACGGCAACAATGTCATATGGCGGAGAAGCCGCCGCAAGAGTGTCGCGGAGAACCGCGAAGTGTGCTGGTAGAGAGCCAGCATTTAAGTGGCACAGGCGAAGACATTGCTGCCGTCTCGGGGCAACGGAGCGAGCGGGAAGGACATGAAGGGCACTCGGCGCGACTACCTATGGTAGCCTGGTCGAGATGTCCGATGCTTGTGAAATGGAGATAACGGGACTATCCCCATTCTTCTTAACAAAGATCGTCCCGCTCCGCTGCCAGACATGGCGGTAGCCGCGAGATCGAGCCTCAGTACGGACGGTCCTGAGAAGGGCCCAGGTCTCGCGAGGAAGGAACTCATTTAGTCGCACGCGGCAGCTGCCTAGGGTAGGAGCGAAATCTGAACCGCAGAGCTCCGGCTTCGACCGAGCAGCCTTGAGGACCGAATTCCGGAGTGCGGCCGATGATAGGGTGGCAAGAATAAGCCGAGGACGTCCAACCCCCGGTGTACCTTGCAAGCGCGAGACTCTGACCAGCTCGGCAGGCTGAATGGTCACGCCAAGTGAGGCCGCGCCATGGACGACCAGATTGCGAAGATGCTCCGACGGCTGCTCAGGGAGACCGGAGATGACGAGGTCGGCACCTCGCTGGGAGGCGCGAATCCGAGCCACTTCAGCTGAGAGCTGGTGAACCTCCCTCTCTAACGAGGAGGGAGATGGCGAAGACGAGGTGCCCTTGGTATGCTGCAGGGTAGCGAGCGCCTCGGCGTAGGTACGTTGGTTTGCCTCGACCTGCTCCAGACGGACATCCAGAGTGGAGGAGGTCTGGAGTTGCTGGGTAGAGGCAGAGGCGAGCTTAGCGTCGAGGGCATCGATGCGCCGGTCGGTGTCCTCTTTCTCCTGCGCTATTCGATTATCCAGGGCAGAGAGATCGGAGGTGAGTCGAGCTATCTGGACCCGAAAATCGCGGCGAAGGTCGCCCAGTTGACCGTCAATGCGTGCGTTGAAGGCTTCCTGGGAGTTTTGGAAGCTTTGAATGGTTGCTGTGCACGAGGTGATCGCTGCAAGAATGACACCGAGCTCGCCGCCGGGCGCGGCGGAGTAAGGGTTGGGAACGGATCCCGAGACGGAAGGCACCGGGGCCGAGCAAGATGTGGAAGGTGCCCTCAAACTAAGCTCGGTGTCAGGGGGTACTGCGTGTCCGTGAAGATGTGAAGGCAGCAAGTGCGTAGCAGGCGCGCCCAGAGGCTGAAGCGCGGTAGCAGCAGTAGTGATGGTGGCGGTGGTGGGGGGTAGTGACGTCACCGTAGTCGTAGTCGCGCTCGGCGGCGCGCCGAGAGCAGGCGGTGCCGCAGAGTAGGGAGTCCCATCTAGCGAGCCGCGAGCCGAGGCGGCTGGTGACGTCACCTCCGCGATCGAAGCGGTAGGGAGAGATGTGATTTTCCCACCTTTTGCCGCCGTCGAAACAGGCTCCGGTCGCCAAACTGCCACTGGTAGCCCCGCGCAGATGATGAAATCTCCCTCAGGCCCCAGGATCTTATGTGTCTTCGCCTTGAAGCATCCAGGATGGAAAAATTCCTGGCAGGCGGAGCATTTGGAAGCCAACCCGGCGATGTCTTTCCCGCAGGAGAGGCAGGTGCGTTTCGACATGACGCTGACCGCGATCGCGGCACCGGAGCGGGAGCGTGACCGATAGGTTGCCGCACTCGGCACGTGGCGCAGAGCCAATCAGCGGAGAGGCGTGCGAGCAAAGCCAACGGAAACGGCCAATCCCAGCACGGCAGGTGTCTAGGGCACGATCGACGGAGACCGCTCGATGACAACTGACACGTGTGGTTATGTCAGTGACAAAGATTTCCAACACACAATTACCGCCTAAGATCACACCGCGGACTGCAAATTTATAGCTCCGAATAAAGTAAATTAGCGAAACTACGTGCTGTAACACTTTGTCTGAATCCCTCAGCCCTCTTTCACTGGAAAAAAAATACCGAACGGCAGGATCACTACACGCGCGTGTTAACTTTGAGAGAGAGAGAGAGAGAGAGCGACCGGCTAGGGAGCGGCGAGGTGGGCGAGTAGGTTAAGTGTTAGAATTAAGGCAGTAGGTTAAGGTTAGGAGTAAGAACGAAGCGTGCGGATAGTTACTAAGGATAGATGTTAAACGAGAATTGTAACCCTGAGGGGATCGATTGAAATATATACATACATACTGCGACGACGATCCGCGCGCGCCGCCGGCCGTACCCGCCCACGCGGCCGAAATCGTTCGCAAAAGGAGGTTCGATGTTCGCCCCTCGCTGATTTCCCCGCGATTCGCCTAACCCGCGGTTGGGCGCCAGGCCCCCGAAAGGACCACTATTTATTAATGAAGGTGCGAGCTAGGATGTTGGACCGAATCGCGGACGGAAAACAGGCTCGTCTTATCCGGCACGGCTAACTCCGGTCTAGGTCGTTTGGGTCCAGGCTGAGCCCGAGGGAAAGCGCAGTCTGGCTCGGCCGCCGCAGTACGGTGACAACGGCCGAGTACAATATTTTGTCCTGAAAATCACGCATGCAAAGAACACACCGAGAAATAACCGCGAAATAAGCAAATTGAACAGAAAGAACGAGTAAGCGAATTTATTCCATGAGTCGTGGTCAGTCGCAATGGTTCACAAGATGGCCGCCGAGGCCGGTCGCCGATTTCCGCTCGAGAATCCCGTCTTGTTCGAATTTTGATCCGCGGCCAATCACAGGGCCGCTCGTCCGTCGCGTGTTCCTCGCGGCCAATCACAGGCCCGCTCGCCAATGCACGCCGTTAACGCGGCCGCACGCTCTTAACAAAAGACTCGACTTGAACCGGGGAGTTTACACACTTCTTTCGGGCGAGAATTCCTTTGTGGTCCTAATCCAGCTATGGCCTGTACCCGATGAGGCCTCCGAGGGCCGGGGCCCCCCCTCGAAGCCGTCGCTCTACAACTGCGACTTTGTTTCCCCGGTACGTTACCCCCCAGGACTCTAGCACCCGTTGACCACAAAGAAATTCTCTCCCAAGCACTGCACCGAACCGCACCGAGACCCCACAACGATCGCACGCACACCAAAGAAACGCAAGAAGGAAGAAATGCGCCACTTACCGTCTCCGCCCACCTGCTAACCTGCTACCCAGCTCCTTGGTCTCGTTCAACACGGCCGAAACAACACCGTCAAATTATCGCGAACGCGGCCGAGGGACTCTACTTTGCTGTCTATTCCAACTGCTCAATCTGCTCAACGCTCAAAATGGAGAAATACTACCGAAAACGAAACTGTGACTGATCACCACGCACGCCGGAAGTCGAGTGTCGCAGGTTAGCACGCGGTCGGAGACGCGGGCCCATGCCGCTAGTGACGCCGCCTAGAATTGGGGTGGTTGCGCTAGAAAGGTCCCCCGGCGGCCGACAGGTGGTGGGTCCTGTCCTATTTTGGTTATCGATTCTGCGGCCTCGATCCCTCGGGTTGTGCTGTTTCCCCTGGTGGCTGCTCTGCGACTCCTCGTATCTCCAGCTGATCGTCGGCCGTGGTCTATCGGGGTGTCGACCGGGTGATCAATCCGGCCGACCCCACCGGGTTTTCCTGAGACTTAAATTCAACAAGAGCGAAAAAGGGTTAATATGGTTTATTCGTCGGTGCGCGTGCTTGGCCCTTCGGAACGCGAGCTCCCCCCGGTCCGGCGTGCGCGGTTAGATTCCGCGGAGGTGGGCGGTGACGGAGCGGGTCAACAAACGCTTCGTCACAATACATACATACATACATAACTACGCACTTCCGTATATGTAAAATATCTACGTACCTCTTGAAGCGCCTCCAACGTCGATACGTGCGACGGTCGACGTCTTGACCGCCGACGGCTACGGCTGCTGCACCTCCTACTCGTACATCTCGGCGATCGGCTCCTTGATCGCAGACGGCCTCGGTGCTCACGGGATCTGGACCTCGTCGGCGATCGGCTCCTCGATCGCTGACGCACACGGTCGTCATGTTTTCTCGACCTCGACGGCGATCGAGGAGCCGATCGTCGGCGGTCGCGATCCCGACTCCTATAAGTCGCCGTCACCGTCGACTCCTGCGGTTGCTCCTGCACATTGCATTTTGCTGCTGTTGCAGCAACATTTATTTTGGTTGCCATTGTAACAAAAATAAAAAAATAATCAATGAAATCCTTATGTCCCTACAGTACAAAAATGAAAATTACGACAAATATAAAAAACTACTGATAATAATATATGCACGATGTAATGTACTTACCGTCTTTACTCCTCAAAGCTCGTCTGTCGAATGAGACTGCAAGCAAGGGCTGGTGGTGTCATAGCACTGCTTTCCCTGCGCGCGGCGTCAAAGCGGCGCGGCGCGCGCGAAACGCCGAACGCAAATTTCTGACAATATAAAACATTTCGCGAGATTTATATATTGCGTAATTTTCCGACAACATTCTTCTTCTTAGCGAAATTTGTAGAATACCTGTTGTTGCGTAAATGATACTTTTATTACATTTTGATGATGAGTTGACTTGCGGCGGCGGCGGCAGTACGTGATCGACGCGCTATTGTCGATTGCGCTTTTGGACTTTGCGAACACTTCCGATTGGGTTAGTAGCAAGGGATCACTCGGCGTGATCACTGCTTTTGTCTTTATGTGAGGCGTAATTGGGAGGTAGAAGTATCGAATTGTCTGTGTTTAACGGATATTTTTTATATTACGGAAATTATACGCGAATTCAGTGCAGCGCAGATTACAGTATGGAAGAAAGAAGCAATCATTACCATTTGAAGAGTAATGGGCATCGTTACAGGCTAAACGCTAAACGGCCATCTAGAAATCATAAACGGCGACAACGGTAAGTTATATTACATGTATTGTATATTACACATTTAAACAATAATGATTGTTACATCCAGCTAAATTTTAATATAAACTTTTATTAAGGTTGCATTTAAAATTAAGTATGCGCTAGTATTAGGTGCAGAAGTCGGGAAGAAGCCGGTAGATGGCGAGTATAAACGCGACAGTTCGCGCACTCGACATGTACACAGTAGCAAAAAACCTAGAGCTAAGATAAGCGGATTAGAAAACAATAGATGTATTACCAGTAGGATCTAATATTGATTTTCCTGACGATAGATGGATTCAAGGATGATGATCCTCGAAACCATCTATCCAATACTAGGATATATAAATCAGATGAAGAACGCCGAAAAGAGAACACGGAGACCACACCTCACTCTGCCACAAACGCTTCTCATCCGACTTCCGCACACCTCATTAGACCGCTTTATTTTCATTACAAACCCTTAATTACTAAGCTTTCGTACATTTGCTTAAGTTACTAACATTACATTTGTTTACTCCTAAACTACATTTGCTTACTCCTAAGTTACATTTGCTTACTCCTAAGTTACTACATTACTTTTGCTTACTTCTAAGTCAGAGTACTTTCATTACTTAAATAAATTAGTTGTTTTTCACATCTTCTGTCTCTTCACTTCACCATTGGTCTTCCGTGGGTCTGTCCCCTTAAACCACAGGCCGTTTGGTAGCTGCCTAGAGTAGCTCACGGTCGCCTCCTCTTAATTCATTGGCCACTCCTGGTCTTCCTTCCTTACGGGCTGGGTCCCCTCCTGTCGAATGTTGAACTGAGCTGTCCACAATAAAGGTACCTATCGTGGGGAACACCAGCCGTCGCAGTCGAATTTTCCTTGTTAGCGATACCCTCCCGACACGGACCGGTAAGCAGCTGCCCTGAGTAGCTCCCGGTTCGTCCCAACCATCCGATCCCGCTACACCAAATCCTCGAGATCCTCCCGATCCGCAAGTCTAAATCTCTGCGTTAGACTGCATTCGATTGCGACCGTTGCTCATCTTGCACCAGTCAGAGATAGGGATCCACTACGTACACTCAGTTTAACACACGACTCTCTCCCCTCACCCGGTTCACGATAGAATCAGCCAAAATACCGCTCGGCATAAACGTAAGAATTACATTCGTCAACAACATTTTTCCCCTATCCCATCGTTGCGTCTGCTTGGACGTAACAATGATAATTAATTAAATAATAACAAGTAATTCTTGACCGATTTGTATAAAATTTGAATATACCTATGTGAAGTTAGCCCCCCAACATTAGAAAAAAATAATTTGTAGTAAGTCATTCGTTTGCACATTGTTTGCACACCTCCGGATCAAAAGTTATTAACAATCAAAGATCCGGGGGGCTAACTTTACAGTTGCAGATTTTGGATAATTATGGGCGGAATCAGCTTTCATTGTACTCGATTAACAGATAATCGTTTGCACATTGCGGAATAAGTGGATTTTTCGTTTGCACACCTCCGGGTCAAAAGTTATTAACAATCAAAGTTCCGGGGTCTAACTTTACAGTTGCAGATTTTTGATAATTATGGGTGGAATCAGCTTTCATTGTACTCGATTGACAGATAATGGTTTGCACATTGCGGAATAAGTTGATTTTTCATTTTGCTCTGACCCTTTCATACTTTATGGAGTTTTGCCATTCCTCTACTGGACTCTTGGCTTTCGATTGCACTTAAAATGCACGGCACATCTCACGTGAGAACATTGCTATTTCAATGTATGTGCATAGTTTTTATTAACCCTTTGCGGTCGGTGACTTTGCGGCGCGAACCGCCCGTGGCGCCCGAGCGGCGCCTTCCGACCGCAAAGGGTTAATCATATTTATGTGTAGACGGAGATTGAAGAAGCGTTTGTTAGGTGAAGTAAGTGGTTGTACGGGAAGCGTAGCTATTAGAAATGTTACAGATAGGGTATCACTCGCCCAGAGTCAAAGCAGCGTGGTACAGGTAAACTCGCATGCAGATGCGCCCTTGGAAAATCTTTCAGGAACTTCTAGCGGCAGCGGAATCGGCACATTTTATCAAGACGAGGAAAACATCTCTGAAGAAATGGATACCAGTTTGGAACAGGAAATTGCGAGAAATTGGGAAAAGGTGGAAGTGGTGGAAAACTCCGAGGAAACTTTCCAACATTCGGAGATGTCCGTTGGGACGGAAGAAAGTACAGAAGATACTGGGATGATTGAGGACATAAGAGAAGCTGACAACGAAGAAATAAGCGATAATGATTCGGAGTACAGCTTGATTGTGGAAAGGAACGAACCAGAAGAGTTGGAAGAGATATCAGAGGAATACGAGATCAGCCAATTCTCACATGTACTGGAGAAACTAAAAGAGCTCAGCAGACATTCCAGCATGGACTGCGGCATCCAATATTTGAAGATTATTGGTGTTCAAAAACATGGGTTAATAAACACGTACCAACTAGAATGCCAAATGTGCCGTTACAGTGGACACGTAACATGTCTTCCTCAAAATGACGACGTTCTGGATATAAACCACGGTGCCGTTGCGACGACGATGACGACTGGTGGAGGATACAACCAACTAGAAGATTCATTGGGTGGCATCAACGTCAAGTGCATGTCTAGGAGCATATATGAAACATGCCACGCTACGATCATCGATGCGTTTGGTCGGGTTGCTCGGAAAGAAATGGAAGATGCTGCACGAGAGGAACGAGAACTGGCCATTAAGAGAGGCGACACTCACGAGATGAACAACGTCGCGATGATCCCGGTTGTTGCGGACGGCACTTGGATGAAGCGTTCTTATCGGACTGGGGATTACAATTCCTTATCTGGTGTGGGAGCCATTGTTGGCTACTACTCGAAGAAAATTTTACATGTCAGCGTCAAAACAAATTCTGCGTAATATGTGACAAAGCAGCTAAGAAAAAGGAAGTTCCACCGACGCATACTTGTTTTAAGAACTGGGGCCGCGATCAAAGCTCGACAGGTATGGAAAGTGCTGTTATCGTGGAGGGTTTCCAGGGCAGCATAGACACTCATGGCCTAATATATTCTATATTAGTTGCCGATGGAGACAGTAGTGTCTATAAGAGAATTTTGGATAATCACCCATATAAAGAATACTTGGTACGAGTAGAAAAAATAGAGTGCATCAACCATTTATTGAGAAATATTGGGAACAAAATTAAAGAAATTGCCCGGAAAGGTCCGCACAAGGAGCTTCGGAATGTTGTGCTGCAGAGATCTCTGCGTTTGCGTACCGCTGTGCAAAAAGCTGCGGAGTACAGGTACGAGGAAGAAGGGTACACTACAGAGGAGCAAATTAGAAATTTGAAGCAGGATTTGAAAAATGTGCCAAGTCACGTTTTTGGAGAGCATAAAAACTGTACAACATTATCATATTTTTGCAAGAAGCACAACGACCCGAATGAAATTAATTTCGTCCCACGACTGATGGAAGCAGGAATATACCAGAAGATTGATGAAGCGATGCAGCCTCTTTATGCGCAAGCGACAAGCTTGTTATCCGGATTAAACAATAACAGTGTGGAATGCTTCAACAGCATAGTTGCCAAGTACACCGGGGGCAAGCGAATAAACTATGGACGAAAAGGATCCTATCAGGGCAGAGTTTCCGCTGCTGTAGTCCAGTTTAACTCGAAGGAAGCGGTTAGCCGGGTGATTCTTGCTATGGATAAGCAACCGAGCAAGATGATCAGAGATATAGTGTAACAGGACGTTAAAATCCTGTTTATTGTTTGAATTCCCTCAACGCCAACGACGAATCAAGCCGCGCAGACTGACGAAGATGCGCGCACCGAAGCGGATAAATTTCGGCAATTGTCGGAAATATTCGAAGGATTTAGGCCCCTCTCCGGGTGAGGCGATCAAGCGAAGGATCGACGAGAGCGACTTGCTCGCGTTGCGTCTAGCTGTTAAGACCATGTTGTTCCGTTCTTGTACGAAACTGTAAGAATCGCAAAGATCGACGAGAAGCCCGCCATGTTGGCCGCATGGCGTAAAATTGACTCGCATCCGAAATCCGACGAAACCAATCACCGCAAGTAAGTGCAGTCTTGTCTAATAAAATGATAGCCCTGGAACTTCCGTATCACATTATTGGGTACCCCAACTGACCTACCTTGGGATTGTCGCGTGTGTTTAATTAAATAGTTTATCAGTTTTCTGAAAACTGATTGGCGCCTAACGAACTTGTTGATTATTAATTGTCAAAATAGAGCCCTGGCAGCCACTGACCCAGGCCGCGCTAGGTGTGGGCATGAATTTCGCACTTTGTCAGGTTTGAATGGAGTCGAAATAAAACGCCCGTCTCAATAGAAGACCGACGCAAACTTGCAAACGCAAGATGGAAGAAGCACGTACAGCAAGCAAAAGTTTACTCTGCGCGTAATGAGAAAACCACACGTGATAAGGATTACGGCCCTGCTGCTGAAAAGCCCGACATGGAAGAAGCGGTGTACCTTTCCGAGCGGGAACGCCATATGGACCCACTTCGCGAGAGACAAATGCACAAACTCGAGCGAGAAGCAGAAACTCGCGGACAGAGTAAATGCAGTCTATGGAAAGCCATCAGGAAGACAATGCTGACTGCCTCGAATTTCGGCAAAGTGTGCCGGTTACGGAAGAATACACCACGGGCAAATACGGTGAAATCTATTATGTACTCGCAGTTACAAAATAATTCGTCATTAGCCTACGGAGTGGAAAACGAGGAGATCGCTCTGCAGCAACTTCAGACCATAATAGGGCACCCAATTTCCCAGTGTGGTCTTTTCATCGGCGCCACGCTACCGTATTTGGGTGCATCGCCCGATGGCCTGGTACTCGACGACAGTATTGTGGAAGTGAAGTGTCCAGAATCGGCGAAGAATCTATCACCGGACGAAGCGATACAGCAGCTTCCAGCACTGAAACGAATATACCGAGGCGAAGAGCTCAACAAAAATCACCATTATTACTACCAAGTGCAGGGCCAGCTTCACATAAGCAACAGGAAGTATGCTTTGTTCTGCTTATGGACGCCCAAAGGCATGAAGGTCACGTTGGTAGATCGGGACGACGAATTCTGAGCTAAAGAAATGGAACCGCATCTGAGAAGGTTCTACGAAGACTGCATGTTACCCGAATTTGTGGACAGCAGATACAACAGAGGCCAACCAATCAGAGAGCCTCCTTATATAACGAAAAGTGTCGGAAATGCAAGTGAGCAAGGATCTGCAATGGCCCGGGGCCGAAACTCCGACGTAATTCCAGCGACAAGTGCGAGCTAGTGTGTACGCGAAGAGCTGCTCGATTGCAATCGAGAGTCACAACTGCACCGATGAGTGCAACCCAGCATAAACGAAGAGGTGTTCCATAGACTGTTGTGACTGCACCGACGAGTGCAATCCAGCGCATATGAAGAGCTGCTCGATTGCAATCGACAGTCGCAGTTGCACCGACGTGAGCAACTCAGCACATATGAAGAGCTGTAGCATGACCTGTTGCAACTGCACCGGCGCGTGCACCCCAGCGCATATGCAGAGCTGCTCAATTATTATTGAAAGTTGCAACTGCACCGGCGAGTGCAAATCAGCGCACATGAAGAGCTGTTTTATGGTCTCTTGCGACTGCACCGAACAACCTAACTGCAAGGATACAGGTAACACAATTGGTGAGGACAGTAATGAGGACCGTCTTTGCCGGGGGTGGTGGTGGGACCTCTCTCTACTCACCAATATATTTTGTAGAAGTAATAATAATAAGTTCTTTATTTTTATCAGAAGAAAGGTATGTATCGTTATATTTCAGGTCGGCTATCTGCGTAACCTGTTGAAATGACAAAATGTTTATCGTGCGGTAACAAGTAATGTATCACCAATTCTGTTCTTTTTCTAGGCTCAAGAGCTCGGGATTCATCATTTGGCTATACTATCGTAAGGATAAACCATTTCAGTTATAATGTATACTTTGAAACTAAGAGCATAAACAAAATAATGTAGGTTATTTTTCTTTTCTAGCCACGACAGTTTCTAGGCACGACAGTGGAACAGAACAACATACGAGCCGTACACAGCATATGATTTTTTTAAATAATGTAAAATGTAATTACCCCGTTAGGATATGTAATAAAAAAAGAAAGTTAATTCCAAACCATGAACATCCCTTACATGGGAACATGTCGAAGTGGGACACTCCGATTTTGATGCGCTTTACAGGGTAGGTAGTTCAACACAAAATATTTCACACGTTTTTTTCTTATATCTGCAACGGTCCATTTTAAAGGGGTGAAAAACACCCCCAAAGTTTGGGGTTAAAACAGCATTTGTATATAAGTTAATATTATAGTATCGCCTCTAACATTTGTTAACGAGGTATAACTGAAAAGTTCAAGAACACATAACTTCCATTTTGGTCCACAATTTATGTCTATAAAATTACGCGGATAATAATTAACATTTAGTTATAGAAATAGGGGACAAAATGTTTTTTAAAAATAATTTTTAAATGAACAAATATTTTGTAACTTTTGCAACGTTGTCAGATAGCGCGTAAAAAAACGCACGTTTTGAAAAAAAATCTGGTTCACAAGATATTTCAAGAAACGCTGGGTCAATCCCCAACTTTGTGGGGGTGTTCTTCACCTCTTTAGAATGGATCATTCCGAATAAAAAAAAAATACGTGTTAAATATTTTCTGTCGATCTACCTACCCTGTAAAGCACATCAAAATTGGTGAGTTCCACTTCGGAATGTTACCATTTTAGACCAAAACTTCCAACACTCCCATTTTCGAAAAATTCTGGCCTGTTGTGTTCAGCTCCGTTGGCAGTGCATTTTTAATTCGAAACATATCTCCTCCCTTTTCTTATTTTTTTTAGCTTTCTATCTTGGTGTACAGATGTTCTGTATTACAAGAAAGAAATTACCAAACGACTATCGTAATATCTTTTATTGATCAGAATACAGTACCTGTTTTTATGATTTCTATCACCGAAATAATAAACTGCTCAGAAAAACTCACAAAGGGAAGAAGAAAAATGTCAAAATTTTTCGCTGATTTTTGAAGGGCTGTATTTCAGTGAAAAATAATCGTATCGAGGTTTCAACAAAAGCAATTTAAAGCTTGAAGATTGTACTTTTTGGAACTGGGATTGAATTTTTTTAGCGTTAACGTTTCTTTAGTAATAATCGAAAAACCAACGACAAAAAAATTTTGACAATTTTTGCTCGACTTTGAACCGGTGCACGGAATGCAACAAATTTTTTTTGGCACCTTCATTGTGATGGTCTACCAGATCATTTAATAGCCTTCAATTTGACTATAAATATCGCTATGTTTCGGTCATGCGTTGTTCAGTTATCGTCGATCGAAGCAAAGAAGTCCATTTCGACTTTGACAATGAATGACTCGGGAACTAATGATCGTGCAGACAATCAAAGCAGGGTTTTGAAAACTGCGAAACATCCTCTATGACACGCAATTAGTGTCTATTGATAACACAATTTTTTTCGAAGTCATAATGTTGATTGAAGAGAAGTTGAAAATTAGCGAATTTAAGGATATTCAGAAAATTTGGTATAATTTTGGATATAACCCATAAATGAAGGATATTGTCGGTAATTTTTCAACCTCAAAGTGTCCCCAAAAAACCCTCAAAGTTACAGAGGTCGGCGATTTCTTTTTCATAGTGCCCCGAAGGTTTAAATTTATCGTTTTCAGCCAAAGTTATCGTAACAGGCAATTTTTCGATTTTTATTCATTTTTTCAGCTTTAAAATGTTTCTTAGCAATAATGCGTAATTTTTCTTTTCAAAGACATCAATTACTGAAAAA